>JAUEKW010135210.1:0-20437 GCA_032274785.1 Ajuga reptans
AATAAGCGTAGTAAACATTAAATTAAATAATCAGGCTACCATCTTCTTCTTCCGCCTCTCGTACACACGATCCACGGGTCCCACGATCAAGTTCTCATCACCACCCCCGCCTTCGAAATGAACCTTGTCCTCAAGGTTAAGATCCGGAAACCGAACACGGAGTTCCTCCACATCCTCCCATGTCGCATCATCCACTCCCAAATGCTGTCAACGCACAAGAGCCTCCCATATCGCTACACCCTTCCGGTAGACCCATCGATACTCAATCACTCTCCGGGATACACGCCGGTGTTCCCTCCTCCGAATAGGGTGGTAGCGTGGCCTGAACGACATCCACTGGCCCCACTCAGCGCCGAAGCAACGAAACATGGAACACCGGATGGATCTTGGAATCGGCAGGTAGTGCCAATCGGTAAGCAACTGATCCCAATTTAACCTCAACCTGGAATGGCCCATAAAACTTACTTGCCAACTTCTGATTAATCCGTTTAAAAACCGAATGTTGACGATATGGTTGAAGCTTAAGGTATACCCAATCACCCACTTCAAACTCGTCGGGATGGTGTTTCGCATCCGCATACTAGCGCATACGATTCTGAGCAGCCTCGAGATTAAAGCGTAACTCACGAAGAAGACCATCATGTTCGCGCAGTTGGACATCCACCTCATGCACTGCCGTGGATCCCACCTCATGAGAAGGTATATGAACTGCTGGCCGACCATACACTACCGTCATGTCAATTGATCGCTGATAGGTGGTATTGTACCAATATTCGGCCCACGCAAGATGTTTCTCCCACTCCTGAGGTTTTTGATATGAAAAACAACGCAAATACTGTTCAAGACATCAATTAACTACCTCCGTCTGCCCATCAGTTTGCGGATGATAAGAGGAACTCATCTTCAACTGAGTACCTTGCAATTTGAACAACTCACGCTAGAATGTGCTCAAGAAAACCCGATCACGATCAGTGACGATGCTAGTAGGAATGCCATGTAGCTTAATGATGTTGCGAAGAAAGACATCAGCTATTTCCTTTGCTGTGTATGGATGACCGATGACAATAAAATGGGCATACTTCGACATGCGATCAACAACAACAAGTATAGTATCTTTTCCCCTTGAACGAGGGAGCCCTGTGATGAAGTCCATAGAAATGTCATTCCATACCTGATGTGGAATAGGAAGAGGGGAAAGTAAGCCCACTGGACTTCGGCTATCGGCCTTGTTTCGTTGGCAATTGTCACATGCGCGAATAAACTCCATAACATCCTTTTTTAGCCCAGGCCATCCGTTGGTGTAGTACTCATCGCCTGTTTCAGCTTCTCAAAAGCATGTTGTGCATCATCGGACCACTTAAAATTATTCTTCTTGGTGAGGTTATGCAAGGGCCGTGCAATTTCCCCGAATTTAGGACATAACTTCCTATAATAACCTGCTAGCCCGAGGAACCCCCTCAAGGCCGTGACCGACGTAGGTTTCGGCTATTGTACCACCGCCTCAATCTTGCGCGGATCAACCTTTACTCCTTCAAACGATATAAAGTGACCCAAATACTCAACTTCCTTTACCCCAAAGAAACACTTTGACGGTTTAATCACAAACTCATTAGAACGCAATATCTCCAAAACAATTCGTAAGTGCACAACATGACTTTCCCAAGATTTACTATATACCAATATATCATCAAAAAAAAAAAACAAGGACGGACCTGCGCAAATGTGGCTGAAATATGTGATTCATGATGGCCTGAAATGTCGCGGGAGCATTGCTGAGTCCAAAAGGCATGATGAGATACTCATAATGGCCGCTATGTGTTCGAAAAGTTGTCTTGTGTATATCATCGGGGTGCATACGAATCTGATGGTATCCTGCTTGCAAATCTAATTTAGAGAAATACATCGCCCCGTGCAACTCGTCTAGCATGTCATCCACCGTCGGTATGGGAAACCTATCTTTAACGGTAGCAGCATTAAGGGCACGATAGTCTGTACATAACCGCCAAGTGTCATCTTTCTTTTTAACTAACAGTACCGGTGAGGAAAACGGACTCGTGCTATGGTGTATTTGTCCGGTCTGCAACATTTCTTCTACTTGCCTTTCAATCTCGTCCTTCTGAAAATGCGCGTAGCGGTATGGTGCAACATTTATGGGTTTTGTCTCATCGTACAATCTAATACGGTGGTCGAACTCACACTGGGGAGGCAAGGTTTTCCTCTGGCTAGTCACTTCTGGAAATTCAGCGAGCAGCGCCTCCACCTCCTGACTGGATTCGGCCCTCCCCCCTGCTAGAGCCGGGCTTGCGCCGGGTGACAGAAATAGGTAAAACTCGCCACCCCGCTCTCGGCTTCGGTGCATACGGTCATATTCCATGGCTTACATTTCAACGGGTGATACCTAATGGCTTTTAGTACTACTAGGTCGTCCGCAATCCAGAAATTTAGAGAATTATCTTTAAGGTCCATAAGTAGGGGGTTTACGGACGCTAACCACGGTGTGCCGAAAATTGCGTCCCATTTATGCACTGGCAAAGCATGAAAAGTAATGCGGAAACAGATTCCCTAAATAACTACCGGCGCATCTTCATACCGATAGTTGCAATACATCGACTGTCTACTCCCGATCATCACCCAAATAGGTCTCGGGCATACTGTCGCTGGTAACCGCAGGTGATCGGCCACCGCTTGCGCGATGAAATTTAGCGTAGCTCCGCTGTCGACGAGGATAACCACCCCGAATTCCCCAATGTGGCCCTCATATCGGAGGGCCTCTATACTATCATTCTCATCCATAATTTGCATGGCGGATTCGGTCGTGCACGTCACCAATTGGTTAAATTCGACTTTTGCTTCTACCTCCTGTTCTTCCCTTACATCTCATCATAGACGGGCTTCGTCTCGTCTGCATCACGAACATCTTCCACAATCAGGCTCATAATTTTTGCATTCGAACACTTGTGATTCCACGAGTATTTCTCTTCACATGTGAAGCATAGCCCGGCTTGCCGTCGGCGGTTGATCTCTTCGTTGGACAACTGACTTCGGCCCCGTACTGACGCTATCGTATTCGCCGGAACTGACCTGATTCCCGGCTGACTTGCCGCCGCCCCATTAGACCCATTCGGTGCCCATTGCCTCGCCGTTGCTCCCCTATTCGGTGGTGTGGGTGCTCCCCGACTAGGCCTGCTATATTGGCGAGAAACCCTCAACTGTTCTTTCCGGGTTGCTAGCTCGATTGCCTCCTGCAAATCACGGGGTCGCCACATCCTAATTTCGCTTGCCAATTCCGGTTTAAGCCCAGCTATGAAGGCTCCAAGAAGTGCACTCTGGGGCCAATGTGGAACCCGATTCGCCACCCTCTCGAATCCGCGCAAATAATCTCGAAGGCTTCCGGTCTGACGTAATTTATTTAATGCCTCGTTGGCGTCCTCATATTGAAAATTTCGAAACCTCAGCATTATACCCTCCTTAAACCCTTTCCAGGTAATCCTTTCTCCGTTGGTTTGTTCGAACCAATGACACCACTGTCGCGCTTCGCCCTCTAAGTAATATGACGCTATTTGCACGCAATATCCCAAACGAGTGTCCTGTATTTCAAAGTATTGTTCAGCCTTATCCAACCAATTAACTGGGTCCTCCCCCACAAACCCACAAATTTAAGGAAATCCATTCGGACGCCCCTCGGTGTGTGGTTGCGGGGTCGATCACGGGGTCGAGCCGATGCTCTGCTGAAAACTGATCCGCCCGGATTGTCCCTCGCTCTCGCCGTTATCATCGGACCCTAACCCATTTCTACGGAATGAATTAGGGTGCACTGCAAACGGGTTTGAACCCCTATTCCCCTCGAAATTCCTCGTCCTGCGTAGCCCTACGGCCCGCTTCTCCCCGACCGCGGTAACCCTCGCGTCGCTCCTCTTCGCGCTGCCCGCGTCGATCGCGCTGATCACGTCGCACGCGCTGATCGCGCCGCTCTCCATCGCTTGTCTGCGACCGATCGTCTCCCCGGCGTCGCACACTTCCCTCCTCGTCTGAGTGGTTCCCGCGTCGCAATGTTAACGATCGCAATGTTTCACTCATTTCAGCAATGGACGTCTCGATTCTCTCGAATCGTTGCTTGTTTGATACCATGGCTGTGGAAGTTCGTGGAGAACGTAACCTGGCTCTGATACCAAATGATGAAACTCAAAAGTAAGAATCCTAGAAATCCGAAGAATTATCCCCGGATTACCCTAGTAATCAGCGCGAATGCTGTTGAGAGAATCTCTCTTTTCAATAAACTCAAAATTCAATATTCAAAAGAATAACAAAGCAGACCTATAAATACTAAGATAGTCTAGAATAGTTTAAAGCCTAAAGCGATGTGGGACAAGGAAGAAAAATAAAGCTATCCTAATAAAAGAAGGAAAACAAATAATTAATTAAAAATAAACATAGCAAACATTAGATAAATAATCAGGCTGCCATCTTCTTCTTCCGCCTCTCGTACACACAATCCACGGGCCCCATGATCAAGTTCTCATCAATATACATCTGAAGTGTGACTTATCCCAGCCTTAGTTTTATTCAGATTAATTTCTGTATTGTTTGTTCAAATTTCTGCTGAAGGCTTGAATTGTTGAAGACAAATTTGTTCTTCGATCTTTGTCCTTAATTTCTTTTCTTGTTTTCTTTTATTCCACCACAAACTCATTTTCAGTAGTGTTCATCTTTGCCTCTTTTTTTGTCTGTTTTTGGAGTTATGTGTTGATCCTATATCATGATTTCACATTAAAGACACCAATCTTGAGTTAAATTCTCTATATTACATAGCTTCATTGTTACCTTTTTTTTTTTTGTGTTGTGTGTAAGGGAGTAAGTTTCCTTCTTTTTGCTAAAAGAAGAGTGCAGAAGTTTTCTTATTTAAAGTCTTTGTTATATCATTTGATTATTGACTTACAATATGAATTATCAGATTAAGCTAAGTTTGTTTTTCTATAAGTTTATTTGTTAGTTTAGTTGTAAGAATCGTCGGGGATGAATATCTTTAAGAGTTCGCTGATTTCAATATACAAAGAATTGAGGAATAATGATATGATGTAATTGAGTTTTATTAAGTATTGTTGGATTTTGAGATGGAATTGTGTTAATATGTTCAGTTTATAAAAAATCGTTACTAGTTTATAATCTTATTTTAAGAATCAGTGTATATTATTAACTTTTTACTGTTGTTAGTTGGATACCTTCTAACCTTGAAATGGTTACAGGGCATACACATGTTGCGGAGGCACTAAAAATACCTATTCATATATTTTTCACGATGCCCTGGACGTAAGCCTTCCGGGATCTTTTCTTCATATGTATATTTGTTATTTTTTCGTTTCATTAAACGACTTAAGTTTGATTAATAAGAAAATTATAATATGTAAATCATCGCTCGTCTTTCTAAATGATAGTAATTTTCTGCCAGGCCAACAAGTGAATTTCCCCATCCTTTATCCCGTGTTAAGCAATCAGCTGGATATAGAGTGCGTCTGGACGAGTATTTCTTCATTTTTCCTATTTTTACAAAACCTTCGTAAAATTGTACCTTTAATTAATTCTTTTGTGAATGTATTTTGCAGTTATCTTATCAGATTGTTGACTCCTTGATCTGGTTAGGAATAAGGGACATGATAAATGATGTTAGGAAAAAAAAGCTGAAGCTAAGGCCAGTGACATACTTGAGTGGATCACAAGGCTCTGAGTCAGAAATTCCGCATGGATATATATGGAGTCCTCACCTTGTTCCTAAACCAAAAGGTATTCATATTCTTAGAATCATCACAAGTTATAAGATATATAGCACTTTTTTCAAGTGAATCAGACAGCCATATTTATACCACAATTTTCGAACTAGTGATCCTTCTTTGATCTCCTAATGCAGCTTATTAGTTCTTTTGTTTAATCCATGCCCAGTATGTTACCAGTTTTTCATTGAGCTTTGAAGCGATATTTTCTTGCAGATTGGGGTCCAAAGATTGATGTGGTTGGATTTTGCTTCCTTGATCTTGCGACAAATTATCAGCCTCCTGATTCACTTTTAGATTGGCTTAAAGCTGGTCCAAAGCCTATATATATTGGGTTTGGCAGCCTTGTGAGTACCCGAAACTCTCATGTATCACAAGACTAGCCCCTCCACCCCGTTTGCTGCTTTTCTACTATTTCATTCTTTTATGTTACTAATCAATATAGAAGTTAGTTAAGTTTCTCTTTTTGTTGATGTTTTGTTTAAAGAGTGTGTTCACATGTTTTTTGGAGTTTGCCTTTGTGATATGTTAGAGCTCTTTTTTAACTGGAACTGGAAGATCATTGATCATTGTTATTGCTTCAATTATTTACTTGAACTTCTAAACAAGTAGGAAATTGTTGTGCAAATTAAAATTATTGATGGAAATCACATTATGGAGAACCAATATTTGTTAGAGATATTTAGATAAAGCAATCTTTTCTTTTAAAGGTTAGTCTGTAATTTAACCTTACTGGAGTAATGCCATTCAATGAGTAGTAAAATCTCCTTCTGTGTTGAATTCTGAATGATGCATTCCTTTCTCTATGCTCTTTCTTGCTTACATTCTGCTCTTTTCAAAATTGCTGATATTATTATTTCCGCTGAGGTTTTCATGCATAGCAGCTTCTGTTTTTCCTTAAAAATTACGGTACCCAACTTAACCTTCTTTTCTACTGTCCCAGCCTGTTCAAGAACCAGAGAAAATGACGCAAACAATTGTTGAGGCTTTAGAAATAACTAAACAAAGGGGCATTATAAACAAAGGGTGGGGTGGCCTTGGTAACTGTGAGTTTCCTTATTTCATCTTAATCGCTAATTTGACATGATTTATGTTGAACATATATTCCAAACTCATTCAGAACCCAATGCTTGTTCACAGTGGCAGACGAAAAGGAATTTGTATATCTGCTGGACAACTGTCCCCATGACTGGCTTTTCTTGCAATGTGCATCTGTGGTTAGTTGTCATTTTCTTCGCATCAAGGCCTCGTTTTGTGTAGTTACATTATTCTGTTTGAGGATGGAATTTGTGCTATTACTATAGCTAATCCTGATTGCATTGACTTGATGCTCCCATTGCAAGATCCCTTTGATTATTTATCCTGTTCTTGCTCACTTAAATTATTGGTTACAACTTGCTTATAAATGAATTTCTTATTAAAACACGCATTTCTTTTTAATAGGAAATTGTTAGTCCCTCCGTCCCCCAAAAACAAAAAGTCTTGTTTCACTGATGTACAACTTTTTAGTTTTGGTCAGCCAAGTGGGAGTACAACTTGTCATAATGATCAATTTTCACTTACGCCCTTGAATTTTAACCGCTTTTCACTCAAAATTGTCATTGTCATTGTCATATGGGTGTTATTGAAACTTCAACTAATCACTAACTTTTACTTTTGAATACGACTCTTTTGGGGACACTTTTTGAAACTGGGTTCTTATTTGGGAAATATAATTTTTCTCGTCCAGTTGGATGGTGAGGGCATGCATCGTTGGTAAGGTAATTTAGTAAAGGCACTTTCTGTTGCCTGAATAGCTGACTTTTATTATCTTTCAACTTGTGAAATAGGTGCATCACGGGGGTGCGGGAACAACAGCTGCCGGCCTTAAAGCTGCGGTAAGCATTCTCATGAACTGGTGTTGTTCAACTTTCTGCACTTGTGACTGTTATTGACTGCTCGAACTTTTAACTTTTTTGTATTTCTTTTTGGTTGGCAACACAGTGTCCGACTACTATTATCCCCTTCTTCGGTGACCAACCCTTCTGGGGGGAGAGAGTCCATGCAAGAGGTGTAGGTCCTCCTCCAATCCCTGTCGAAGAATTTTCACTTCCAAAGTTGGTGAATGCAATAAAATTTATGCTAGACCCTAAGGTACTCTTACTTCTGATTCTCGCCTCTTTGATTATAATCGATCGACCGTCACATTTAACGAGCTTGCAAGAGCTCTTTTCTAAATTATAATTACATGATTCAACAAGGGATGAAATAAACGTTGATCTTCAGAAACTTGCAATTTTTCCTGTTCTTTTTATTAAAATAGATTGATTGTGTGCAGGTGAAGGAGCGTGCAGTTGAACTCGCAAAGGCGATGGAAAATGAAGATGGGGTGACCGGAGCTGTGAATGCATTTCTCAAACATCTTCCCCGTAAAAACCTTGAGCCTGATCCGCCACGACCTACACAATCGAGCCTTTTCTCCGTACGCGCATGCTTCGGTTGTTCATAGATGGTCTTGATTCCTACATTGTTTCTAAACTTGTAAATTTGTTTTTTTATCAGCGTTTGTTGATGCTACTTTCTTCCACCAGGATAAGATCTTTTCTTCCGCACATTGCTTCCCTATTGTTTGTATAGTGTGTCTGGTGTTGGTATAAAGACTTGACTTTATAAGTATGAGATGTTTATTAGACTAGTATACATTGCACGTTGTTTGTAATTTTTATAAATCGTCTTCAAAATATTTATAAATTTAACGTCTGCTAAAGGGTAATTGTAAGAAAGAAATTCGTATTGTACGGTTTCTAATAATAATACAATAAAATACCTGTGGGTACTATCCCTGAATGCGAATAAGGTGTTCTCCTATCAAATTGGGGATGCTATTATACACGGGCATGATAGCGCATGGGAGTCAAGCCATATTGTGACGTGTTCCAATATATTGTGAATTTCTCGTTTATTGTTTAATTTAATACTATATATATATATATATGTGTGTATATATGTTTTCAGAATTCTCTAAATAGATTCTTTTATTAAAAGTCAAGTAAAATACAAAAACAATGTTCATACAAAGCCGAGAATAAAAAAGCTAACACCGAAGAACTCCTTCATGCTTACGGGTGAGGAAAAATATCAAAATGTCAAAACATCATACTTATTGTATCAAAATATTACTGAAAATACATAAATTTTGGGTATACAGGATTTTTGGTATTGTATGGTTCTGTATCAAAAAATTTTGGTACAGTAACAATATAAAAATTAAAAATTTCATTATACCGAAATACCGAAAAAGTTTGGTATTTGTATATACTAGCCATATACCAAAATCTTTTTGATATTTTCTTGGTTTGGTATTTCGGTATATATATCGTAATACCAAATTTCTAACGGTACGATAAACTTTGGTATACCAAAATTTTGATATACCAATATCAACGGTCAGTAACAATATATACAGATACCGCTTTCGTTTCATCATTTACCAACAAGAAAAAGCATCAAAACCAACACGACTTTGCTGGGAGATCCATTGACTTGTTCGCAAAATGAGTTCATCAACAAGGTAGTTGTGGAGGAGCGACGACTGAGTGATGGTGATGAAGAGGTAGATGCGAAAGCTGATGACTTCATCAATAGGTTTAAGAGGCCTCCACCATATCTCCCCTTTACTCAGCTGAAACTCCGGGTCTAGTATGTTGACATTTGCACTAATTAAGGAGAAATATGTTCTGGGTTGGGTTGTTACACTTTTGAATCTTCTCCTTCTTTTATTTTATTTTTAAATTTTATAGTACATTTGTATGGTGTGTAAAGAAATTACACAAATTTAAATATTATGTGTGGTCATGTGGTGTATAAAGAATTTTTTATGATGACAATAGTTGCCACCGCCATTTCAAATACCTAGGGCCCGTATAGGTATTTTGCTAAGCATTTTCATTTTCATATTTTAATTTTCCAAGTTTTGGGTTGTTAAATTTAATTATATTTTTAAGATAGGACCGAAGCAATATTATTTATTATGGGACAATTATAATTTCAAAAAATTATGTCTTGAATTTATATTAAGCTCGATATGTAAAATATTATATTTAAGCCCAAGTCTCAAATTAATGAACTCAATTTATGCATCACATTAATTATTTATTTTAGGTTCAAATCCTTAATTTATTGGGTTCATTACCCAAAAATTCACGATACGTGATCCAATTTCAATTGCAACAGAACCTTTAAAACTTATAATTATTAGTCGCCAACTATGATTTTTTTCAATTACATCATTGACCGTATTTTTTGACATCTAATTGTATCACCACCAATAACATTAAATACGTCGTAACAGGATTGTGTTGTAATCTATTATGGCATCCATTGATACAATTTTAGTGAATCAGGGATTGAAATTATTATCACGCCTTCCACTCCAATTAACTACAATGGAAGTGACAAATTGTGAAATTGGTGGAGAGTAAATGAAGATCTCGTCAAAACACATCTAAATGTGGTGGTGGCGAAACAACTAAATTTCAAGAAATATTACCGATATTGTAATTGAAAAAAATCATAGTTGGTAACCAACATTGATATAGTAAAAAGGATTTACTTTGTCTAAAAATATTAAATTTTACATGTACCTTTTTATGTAAGTCAAATAGAAAGTACTACTTATATTATATAATACAACATAATAATTTATGATGATAAAGTATATATTACTTCTTAATATTGTTCATATAATATTTATTTAAAAAAAAAAATAGGTTTTAGATGCCAAACATGTACGAGGCAAATCAGCTGGTCACAATTAGGATCCACGCGTATTCTGTGTGAATCATGTTGCATCGTCACT
Source organism: Ajuga reptans (assembly GCA_032274785.1). NCBI lineage: Eukaryota > Viridiplantae > Streptophyta > Magnoliopsida > Lamiales > Lamiaceae > Ajuga > Ajuga reptans. The sequence continues at coordinate 10,603 of JAUEKW010135210.1, forward strand.
TTACGTGGATTTTGACATGGAGACCTACTACAAAGGGTTAGGAGTTAAAAACAATTATAAATAGAGTAGATCTTTTGTACACCGGTTGTACGGATCTTAAATTCATGCAATCCGAGCCATGAACAGTTTTTTTTTTATAAAATTAGTAAAGTAAAACATAAAAGGGTGGGATTATTAACACCCAATTTCCTCTAAATACACCCCATGTAAAACGTATGGTCACTTTGAACGAACAAATATAATCATCTTATATTACACCAGCCCAACATGTTTAAGGTGTTTAGGTGGAATGGCCGAACTCCTCATTTTCACATTGTAAAATTGTCCGGTCAGTATCAATCGAACACTTAAAAGGATTTACAAAAATGTTGGGGATTGTATGTAGAAGACCCGGGGGTGTTAATAGCCGCGTCCTAAAATTCGAGACAAAAGCCTTGTTGATATTTCAAAATCTAAAATATATGAAACCATCAAGTGGATTTGAACGATTAGAAGATATCACATATAATCTACAAAACAAAGCAAAATCAAGTAACTGACCAACTTATTTTCCTTTCCAACCACTACAAAGCACTGAAGCAGATACAAATCATATAAAGAGAGAAAGCAAAACATTACCACTATTACAGGATCTACAAGCAATATTCATTGTGGGTAGAGTCCAAAAGTTTTGAGTAAATGAACCTGTATAAAAATCGATGGATATTGACTATCCGCGAATGCATTGCTATGAATGTGGCTTGACAAACACTTCATCCTCATAAATATTCCAACAAATCTTGTTGCTTCTGTAAATCCCATGTCACTATCTTGCCATCCAATCCTGTGGTGAATGTGTAATGAGCGATATAAAGTTGGGTCGGAGAAATTTGAAGAAAGACGGGATGTAAGAAATTGGAGTACATAGTTATACCAACCTGCAGTGCTGAAGCTGGTAATTGTAGTATCGCCTGCTTTCTTGAGAGGCATAATAGAACTAGAACATCAAGCAGGAAAAGGATAAGAGCTATCATTATTTCACCATATATTGCTTCTTTGGTATTTTTAATCAAGAAAACAGAATAAAGGTCGAAATGAAACCCAACTAAAGGGTAGTAAATTCGTACGTTATACAGTTGTCGTGAGCACCTCCACGTGTTTTTGAAGTCTCATTCATGTCATTGCTTCCATACTTTGATTGGCCGTATAATTTTCCAAATGTTTCTGAAAACTGGGAAAAAAGGAAACATAAAACGAAAGATTAGAGAGTGCTATGTTATCTTACAACATACAATGTCCAGAACAAACTAGATTGCTGACAGTTATTGACTTATTGTACTCCAAAGTCCAGAATAGTTAAAAGCTTTTAAGGTTATGTTGGTTTCTGGTTTTCCCAGCTCGGATTTGGGATCTCAAAGTTCCAAATCCCCATTCGCTTCCAGCTTAAAAAACGGTTTTCAAATCCAATACAATCACACCCTATTATTACATTTACCACTCATTATTCTTCTACCTTTTCATTTTCCAATAATCCCACCAACTACCTCTACTTTTTCATCTCGCAACACAATAAACTAATCATTTCACATTCATTCAATCATTACTAACATTTCTTTTCACAATATAATATTACAAGAATCTACCTTTTTTTATAAGAAACCAAGATTTTATTAATAAAACAGCCAAGGGATGAGAAGTCCCTGGCCAAACGCCAAAGTCCACAAGTCAATTACAAAGTCGGAAATTATAACATCACATTACAATGCATAACTCCAACTCCTAACTAAATCCATTACATGGGTGCCTCTAAATTTCCTACGACTAGATAACCACAACGCTACCCGGGATTTTATTTTACCCCACACATCCTCTCCATTCTCGTCGTAATCCTCAAAGATAATTTTATTCCTCTCGATCCATATTGACCAACACCCTTTCGGTACCACAATACTCCACAGAATTTTGCCTTTCTTATTGATCAAACAAACCTCCCAAATTTGAGGCAAAGAGGTCATTGGGGGACCCGGGTGTAACCCAAATCATATTCATCACCTCCAATACTTTCGACCACAGACCCTGAGCAAAATAGCAGTGCAAAACAAGTGGTTCAAGCTTTCAGAGTTACACCTCCACATCACACCAATTGTTTTTAGGGGTGCAACACGAGGACTTCCCAGTGGGTCACCCATCCTAGTACTATCGCCCAAGCACGCTTAACTTCGAAGTTCTAATGGGATCCGGTGCATTAGTGCTGTGTGATCACACCCATTACAAGAATCAATGTTGTAAAGGTACATTCTCTTACAAGAATCTACCTTTACAACATTGATTTGACATCTCAAGTAAAATCCAACACTGGAAAATCTCAAAAGAAACATTCATTTTATTATTCATCAGAATTTCCCAATCCATGGATTTCGAAAAGTCTGGATTTTCTCAAACCCACTTAATCCCTTTCAAAACATACCCTAAGGCTTTATACTTCTTGTTCAAATAACATAAATTAATATTTAGCACCCTTGATGCAAATATGATAAGACAGACACTAGTGTTGTTGTCACGGCTAAGGAAGACCGGCTCTCTAATAACTGATGAATTAGCCTCTAGCATCTGCCACTTTCAATAGGGAATACAGCAAACCCTACGGCTCCAAAGTCTCCATCCACTCGAATGAGCTCTAGTCCCTGCTAAATCTCCAGTTAGCAATTCTTCAGCTAAATCCTCTGGTTCAGCTAAGTCCCTAATTTTACACTCCAGCGCACCTCAAGGGAAGTGACCAGAGTAGCATTAAATGGACGGAAGTTGCAACAACTTTAAAGTTTTCCTAAATCCTCAAATCGTGCTCTTAATATCATGAGGAAAGTGATGCAGGCTCTTGTGCAGATATGGCAAATGATGATTCCGAGTTTTTGGATGACTCCCTTATCAACCTTTATTCTGTTCCTTTACTTGCCGGCCTGTGGCTTGTATGGGTTTTTGCTGGTTCTCCTACTTGGCACTAGATTTACTTCATAGCTTAGGCCTTTATTTTCCATCTTGAACTTTATCTATTTTGTCTCTTTTTCCATTTTATTTTCGATACAGCATCTATTTGGACATAATAATACAGAAGTTGGCTACTAGGTTTACTTCATAGCTTAGGCCTTCATTTTCCATCTTGAGGTTTCTCTATTTTGTCTCTTTTTCCATTTTATTTTCAATACAACATCTATTTGGACATAATAAGACAGAAGTAATACATATTCAAGGTAGTCAAATAATTAAACAATGATTTACTGTTGTTCACAAATACTGTTAGGAACCAAGTAACAAATCCTACAAACCCGAGAAATTAATCCCGAATTTCCCTAGTAATCAGCGCGAATGCTGTAGAGAATTCTCTCTTCTCAATAACTCAAAACTCAATAATGTCTTTACAAACTGATCAAAGCAAATAAATACTCCAAAAACCTAAAGCCCGTGGGCTCAACTATCAACTGACTGAAATAACTGAAATAAAGTCAAAAATCAGAAATAAACTAAATAAAAGCAATTCGACTAAAACAGCCCATAAATCTGCTACTCGACCCTCTTTCTCCTCAGCGCATAAACTCTCAACGGTGTATTAGCATTCCTATCATCACCGCCCCCTTCGAAAGGAACCTTGTCCTCAAGGTTGAAAGTCGGAAACTGAACACGCAACTCGTCCACCAATTCCCATGTGGCATCGTCAGCTGACATTGACGACCACTGAACCGGAGCTTCCAAACGACGATCCCGATCACTCTCCCGCCAGCGATATTCCAAAACTGTCTCCGGCTGAATATCCAGAACTCCCTCGGCCAAATATGGTGGTAAAGTCGGACGAATATCACCCACATCCCCAACCCGTCGTTTCAAGGACACATGAAACACCGAGTGAATCTTCGACTCGGCGGGTAGTGCCAATTTATATGCGACAGGGCCAATGCACTCGAGAATCTGAAAAGGCCCAAAATACTTGCTAGCCAACTTCTGATTGACCCGCCGTAACATTGACTGTTGGCGAAACGGTTGCAACTTCAGAAAAACCCACTCGCCGACTTCAAACTTTTCTGGCTGCCGCTTCGCATCCGCGTACTATCTCATCCTGTTCTGAGCCGAGGCAAGATTGAATTTCAACTCGCAAAGCAACACATCCCTCTCATGCAACTGAACATCAACTTCATGTACCACCGTAGAACCGGGTTCGTGAAATGGGATAGGGGTTGCTGGCCGCCCGTACACTGCCTCGAAAGGCGTCATTTCAATGGAGCTATGGTAAGTTGTATTATACCAATACTCCGCCCATGCCAAATGCCTTTCCCACTCCCTCAGTTTTTTATATGACATGCATCGCAAGTATTGCTCTAGGCAACAATTTACCACCTCTGTTTGGCCGTCTGTCTGAGGATGATAGGACGAACTCATTTTCAACTTAGTCCCTTGCAGCTTGAACAGCTCTTGCCAAAATTTGCTAAGAAATACACGGTCTCTATCCGAAACAATGGACTTCGGGACGCCATGCAAACGGATAATATTTCGCACAAACAGATCAGCCACGCTTTTAGCCGTGTATGGGTGACTGAGAGCCGCGAAATGCGCATATTTGGACAAACGATCGACAACCACCAAAATCGTATCCTTACCATTAGAGCGCGGCAGACCCGTAATGAAATCCATGGAGATGTCGGTCCAGACCTGCTCGGGATTTGGTAACGGAGCTAGTAAACCGGCCGGGTGTTGAGTAGCCGTCTTGTTTCGTTGGCAGGAGTCACATGCATGTATAAATCGCTCAACGTCCTTTCGCAGCCCCTGCCATTCGAACAGCCGCTTCAACCTCTTTGTGGTTCGTAGGACCCCGGAATGACCCCCAAAGGCCGAAGCATGGAACTCACGGATTAGGCGAGCGCGGAGTTCGCCACTGGGTACCCAAATTCGGCCGCTGTGAGCCAAGCAACCATTGAAAATTTTCCAAGTCTTGTCTGTATACGAGCCATTTTGGACTTGGTGCAGTCTGAATCCCATTTCGATGTCTCCGCGGGTGGTCGCGGCTATCTCATCCCAAATGCCTGCCACCAGAGCCGTTAGGGTCAGGGTGTGCAACACTTCCGACGCTGGGCCCGTGGGACTCGGCCCCCGTCTAGATAAAGCATCCGCTGCACTGTTTTCTTTCCCTGGTCTATAAATGATCTCGTAATCGAAGCCGACCAACTTTGCTATCCACTTTTGTTGTTCGGGCGTTGTGATCCGCTGTTCCAAGAGGTACCGGAGGCTGCGTTGATCTGTAATGATTTTGAAACGCCGGCCCAATAAATATGGCCGCCAGCATCGCACGTCTTCCAAAATAGCCAACATTTCCTTCTCGTAGATGGACCATGATTGTTTCGACACCGCAATCCCTTTGCTCATGTAGGCGATTGGTCGGCCGCGTTGGGCCAGAACTGCTCCGATGCCGAAGCCGGACGCGTCGGTCTCGATGGTGAACTCTTCTTCAAAATTCGGCATGGTGAGCACCAGTGTAGTGCTCATGGCAGTCTTTAATTTTTCAAAGGCCTCTTGAGCTTTGGCGGACCACTGAAATTTATTCTTCTTGGTGAGGTTGTGCAGTGGCCGAGCGATCTCGCCAAACCCGGCGCAAAACTTTCGATAGTACCCCGCGAGGCCCAAAAACCCGCGCAATTCTGTGACGTTGTGTGGGACGGGCCAACCAGTAATCGCTTCTATCTTACGGGGATCGACCCTCACACAGTGATGGGAGATATAATGTCCCAAATACTCGACCTCCAAGACCCCAAAGAAACACTTCGAAGGTTTGATTACAAACTGATTTTCCTGCAAAACTGTCAGAACAATCCGCAAATGGACAATATGATCACCCCAATTTTTGCTATACACAAGAATGTCATAAAAAAACACAAGAACGAATCGCCTCAAGTAGGGTCGAAAAATATGATTCATAATGGCTTGGAAGGTTGAAGGTGCATTGCTCAACCCGAACGGCATGATCAAATATTAAAAATGCCCACTGTGTGTTCGGAAAGCCGTTTTGTGGATATCATCCGGATGCATCTTGATCTGATGGTAGCCCACCTTCAGATTGAGTTTCGAGAAATACCTAGCCCCATGCAGTTCGTCGAGCATATCATCTACGGTTGGGATTGCGAAACGATCCTTAACCGTTGCCGCATTAAGTGCTCGGTAGTCTGTGCAAAATCGCCACGTGTTATCTTTCTTTTTTACCAACAAAACGGGAGATGAGAATGAACTAGTGCTGTAACGGATCAACCTGGATTCCAACATCTCGGCAACCTGTCGTTCTATTTCGTCTTTTTGAAAGTGTCATCTGTATGGAGCAACGTTCACCGGCTTTCCCTCATCGAGTAGTCGGATTCGATGGTCAAATTCCCGTCTTAGCGGAAGCTGAGTAGAAGTCGTGGTGACTTCTCAAAATTCTGCCAATAACTGTTCTATTTCATACTTTGGGCTGTCCCCCGCGGTTGATTCGTGTTTCGGATCTCTGCCGCTGTCAGCAAAAAAAATTCGGCCCCTTCGGCCCATAGCTGTTGGAGTTCCTGTTGCTGTAACTCTGCCGGCGACGTATACCCAATTGCCTTCAGCAAAAATAGCTCCTCCCCACACCAAATATTCAAGGATAACGCCTTGCAATCCATCCGCAATGGACTCACACTTTCAAACCATGGCATCCCAAAAATTATATCAATATCAGGGGGCGGAATCTCATACAATGTGACCCCAAACTGCAGTCCTTGTATTGTAACCGGAATATTTTCATATCGGTTGTGGCACTCCAATAAACCGCTGCCCGTCTTGATCTGCAGAGGCATGCGACACTTGCTCGCGGGTAATTACATTTCCCGCGCCACCTTGTTTGAAAGAAAATTTAAGGAAGCTCCACTGTCAATTAAAATAAGTACCTTGGTATGTCCGATAGTGCCGTAGAACTTCAAACTCCTACCCCGTTCTTTGTCACGTAGCACATGTAGTGATTCTTCCCTATGCGGCACCGGATCGTCCGTGGTTTGGGTAAAGTGGATGAGGTCCTCTTTTGACGAGTTGCCACCAATTTCTTCATCATAACGTGGTGGTTCTGAATTCTCGCCTGCCTCGGTGTCCACCAAGAGGCACATAAATTTAGCATTCGGACACACATGATTCCACGTGTACTTTTCGTTACACGTAAAACACAACCCCGCCTAGCGACGGCGGTTAATTTCTTCACTCGAGAGTTGGACGCGCCCCCTTCCCGGGTTTGACACCACCGCAACTGCCGGCTTACCCATCATGTTTGGGCTCGGCACACTGATGTTCGTGGGCTGGCCCCACGGTCTAGGATTTCCCAAATTTCGAGTTGTTAGCCCACCCCCGCTTCGGTTGGGTGGATTGGGTGGTCTCAAAGTCCGCAATTGTTCATCTTTTCGCGTCGCCAGTTCCACCACCTCGTGTAGATTCCATGGTTTCCACATTTTTAGTTCCCCCGAGATCTCTAATCGTAATCCTGCCATGAGAAAGCGCCTTTTATAGCGCTTGGCGGCCAATGAGGGACTCGGTTTACTAATTTCTCAAATTCCTTCAAATAGTCTCGAAAGCTGCCCGTTTGTCTTACTTATTCAGAACCTCGTCCGCATCCTCAAGCTGTGAGTTGCCAAATCGCAGTAGTAATCCCCCCTTAAATTCTGCCCAAGTCGCCTCGCGATGTTCGTTTGTTTCGTTAAACTATCGCCACCATTGTCTCGCGTCCTCCTCCAGATAGTAGGAAGCTATTTTGACCCAATCTCAGCCCTTTATATCTGTCAATTCGAAATACTGCTCGGCCTTGTCTAACCAATTGGTGGGATCATCCCCACTGAATTTTGGGAAATCAATCCAAACGGCCTTTGGACGATGATCCCGCGCCCTTTCCAAGTATCGGCTGGTTGCCGACAGTTGGGAGCCCGTCTCGGCTTCTTCCTCCGACTGGTCCTCGTCGTCCCCGTCCGAACCTGTTTCAGAACTGTCCCGTCGAGGAATATCAGGGAACTCGGCGAAAGGGTTGTCGCCTCGGTAGCTGATGCCCCTGCGCCTGTGCGCGTCCCTGCCTGGTCGCCCGCCGTGGCCCAGGATATGTCGTCCCGTCCTGTCGCGTGCAACAGAACCCGCGCGCTATGGCTGCGCGTGCTCCTGTTCTCGCTCGTGCGGACCTCAGTATCGTCGCCCGAGCGGTTCTCGTGCTGCAGCACTTCGCTCATCTGCGCCAGCGATGCTTCGATCCTCTCGAAACGCTGTTTGTTTGATACCATGATCGCGGAAGGTCGTGTAATACCGTAACCTGGCTCTGATACCAATTGTTAGGAACCAAGTAACAAATCCTAGAAACCTGAGAAATTAATCCCGAATTGCCCTAGTAATCCGCGCGAATGCTGTAGAGAATTCTCTCTTCTCAATAAATCAAAACTCAATGATGTCTTTACAAACTGATCAAAGCAAATAAATACTCCAAAAACCTAAAGCCCGTGGGCTCAACTATCAACTGACTGGAATAACTGAAATAAAGTCAAAAATCAGAAATAAGCTAAATAAAAGCAATTCGACTAAAACGGCCCATAAATCTGCTACTCGACCCTCTTTCTCTTCCGCGCATAAACTCTCAACGGTGTATTAACATTCCTATCAAATGCCTCAATTGCTATTGTGAAGTGGTTTTTTGTCAGCAAAATCATATCAAGGTCAGCTGAGTTGCAAGAAAGTGGACAGGATTCCAAGAAGCTTCATTCAACCGGTTTCAAATGTTCAAAAGGAATAACCGTTTTAATGGTTTTTTTGAATTAGCAAAACGGCTGCGTTTTAAGCTTTATTTTTCTGTTATTTTCTGGTACTTTCAGGACAGTTTCAGAAGCCAGTTTATTCTATATATTGTATTGCTGATAGTTCATTTCACTCCAAGAATTAGAATAACATCATAAAGAAGGGAGAAGTCATTAGAAAATAGAGAGAGAATAGTTTTTCAGAAGCAACACATCAAGTGTGATTGTGTGTGTGTTCTTGGAGAGGTTTGTTCTCCATCTCATCTGTAATCTGTAAACTTCTCAGTGATTAGTGAATTATGTGATCTCTGCCCGTGGATGTAGGAGTTTCTTCTCCGAACCACGTTACATCTTGTGTTCATTAGTTTTGCAATTGGTTTGGTTTTATGATTCAAGTTTCTGTTGCTGTTGCTATTGCTTGTTTGTTTGCTTTGAAACTGTGGTGTGTTGTGTCTGCATTGGATCAAGGAATTTGATATGGAATCTTAACCTAACAAGTGGCGCCGTCTGTGGGAAGGCAACCGAGGTGTTTGATTCATTGTGCAAGACAGAAATCATCAAATGGCATCTGCAATGTTTGAGGCTGAGAAATTTACGGGCAAAAATGATTTTGGCCTGTGGAAGTTGAAAATGAAAGCCCTTCTGATTCAACAAGGGCTATGGGAAGCCCTGAAAGATCCTAAGCCTGAAACTACAGAAAGCTCGAAAGAAAAGAAACCAGAATTGGATCAAAAACTGCAAGAAATTGTAGAAAAGGCACATAGTGCCATCATCTTGAGTTTGGGAGACAAGGTACTTAGGGATGTAGCCCATGAAAAAGATGCTGCAGCTGTGTGGAAGAAGCTTGATGATCTGTACATGACGAAGTCCCTAGCCAGTAGGCTCTATATGAAGCAAAGATTGTACAGCTACAAGATGATGGAGGATAAAAGCATTGGAGATCAACTTGATGAGTTCAATAAGTCAATAGATGACTTGGAAAATATTGATGTTCAATTGGGAGATGAGGATAAGGCAATCATATTACTAAATGCTTTGCCTAGATCCTTTGAGCA
>JAUEKW010135221.1:0-11662 GCA_032274785.1 Ajuga reptans
GTAACGAAGATTTCGAAGATGGAGAACCTGTAACTTCAGTCGAGCCTTCTGATGCATGGACTAATTTTAGACAAGATCTCGCCGTTAACATGTTCAATTCTTGGAGAGCACATCGAAATAATAGATAATTATATGCTTTGTACCATAAAGTTTTAAAGAGAATAACATGAATGATTTTAGTTTTGTTTGATCAATTTATTGATTGAAGTATTTAGAAGTAGTTTTCATGAGCAACTTTTGGCTTTGCATTTGTGTATTATTGCTTACAGTGTGATATATTTTAAAATTTGTAATACTTATGCAATTGTTGTTTTTTTCATGATTTATTTTATTTATATTTTTTGAAGAATGGATTCTCAATCCCAAGATGCAAGAGGCCGTGGAAAGAACAAGAGAAAATGGATTCATGAGGAAGATGAAAAGCTTATTGAGGCTCTTCTTGACATGGTTAATGTTGGAGCATATAAGGCTGAAAATGGGTTCAAACCTGGGTATCTAAATTATATTGAGGAAAAATTGCAAGTTTCTTTGCCTAACTCGGGGTTAAAAGCCAAGCCGCATATTGAATCAAGAATTAAGACCCTGAAGAAAGATTTCAATATTGTTTATGACATGGTGAATGGTCAAAATACAAGTGGTTTTGGATGGGATCCAAGCAAAAAGTGTATTACGGCAGAAAAGCATGTTTGGTCTTCATATCTTCAGGTTAGTATATTGAGGTGATAATATTTGGTATTATTGTTAACTTATATAATTTTTTAATATCTTTTGTACCTGTATTTTTCTTTCGCAGTCTCATCCGACTCACTCTATCTGGAAAAATAGGCCTTTCCCTTATTATGATGATTTTATCATTATTTTTGGGAAGGATAGAGCAACCGGAGCTAATGCTGAAGGCCCTGCTGATATGATGGAAGAGGTACACAGAGAAGGGTCTAACCATGATGAGATCAATAATGTCGATGCCAGCGTGGAAAATGGTCTGGAGGATTTTAATGATGATTTCTCCCCTTTGCAATCTCCAAGAAATGAGGGAGGTCATAAGCAAAAGAAGAGAAGAAGAAGTCTAAGTTCTGATAATTTGGAGATGACAACAAACATTAAAGAAGCAGCATCAATTATTGGAAACGAAATTGCTAAAGCCAGTCAAATTTTTAGTAAAGCCATTGGAGTTGATGCTGAAATCTCAGAGAAGAGGCAAAGAATTGATTCAGAAATAAGGAAGATAAATAGTCTTACTACGGGAGAAGTTATCAAAGCCGTGTGCCATATAGCAAGCCGCCATGAGTTGATTGACGTGTTCTTTAGCATGACTGAAGAAGGAAAAGAGGAGTTGGTTAAAGCTATTCTAAATGGTGATGTTTGAGGACATATGTTTTATTGATTTTCTTTGTTGAACGTCCAACTAATTTTTTTAGTTGTTTTGGATGTCAATTGAATAATGTTACGTGCTATTAATTATTTAAATAAATTTTAGTAATTTATCTTGTCATCTATTAAGTTCAACTTTTTTCAAAATATTGCTACATGATCTTGATTTGTACAAATATAGAACTGACATTAATAAAATAAATAGCATCACTTGAAATTTGTAGCAACAATACATGAACAAAAAAATAAGTCCTAATAATGTAACTTCTACAACAAATTATTCCTAATTATCATTTATAGGCCCTAAGACAGATGCAGCGAACTAGAAAAAATAAAACAATATAGACCAAAATGATCTCAACCTTACACGGCGATGTAAATATAACTAGATCAGCAGAACTTCCAGTGATTGTTGCAGTTTACACAGGTCACATATGTCGTCATAGGCTCATGGGCACTCCGTGTCTGCATCTGGTAGTAAGTGGTCTCTTTCTTCTTGATTTGTATGCTTACATCGCGTTTTACAGACAAAATGCAATGTTTTTGTTATGAATATGTTGAGATTTTATTATTGTAATATCAACCTTGTCGTGTCAATTTTTATAATAAGGTTGACAAGTAGTAGTGTAGCCATAATAATAGTATTTGAAATATTAATTTTAAAATAATATATATTGAAGGATATTTTGGTCATTTAATGTAACCTGATTCAATTCCTACATCTTAATTGTACTTACCAATCATGGGATTGGAATCACTTAAGGAAAGACTATTCCATTCATTAATGAATACCAATCATAGGAATTCTTATTCTTATATCATTCCTTTCCTATGTTCATTCCATTCTTAAAGTCATTCCATTACTTCCTAATTCCATTCCACCATACCAAGCATGCCGTTACGGTGTTGCCTATGCCTATGCCTATGCCTATGCCTATGCCTATGAGTTAATAGTATAATTACAATTTTATACAGATAAGATAGATCTGGTTAGTGGAAGTACACTAAAAGAGGGAACATTATTCCGACGTCAGCCATAATGGAAAAGATTGTTGCTTAACCAAATTAATAAAAAAAATAAATACTTTGGGTGTGTTTGCTATGGCTGAACCAATACATGTTTGGTTTCATGAAGGTTCGGCCAACCTCCCCAATCACTATCTCTCTCTCCTCAATCAACATCATCTTACACACATCAAATCATCACAATCACTCTGTTTCTCTCTCCCAACCAACAACCTCTTACACACATCAAATCACATATTTAATTTAAATATTATTAATCAATCATCCAACCACTCCTCCAACTTATATAACAAACACACATTTTTATTTCTTCAACCACTTCCAACCATTTAAATACCCCAACCACCCCCAGCCCATAGCAAACACATCCTTTCTTACAGAAAATAAATAAATGATATCTTTCCAAACCCATCATCCCATACTATACTCCGTTACATCCCTTTTAAATTCCATTCTAGAGTTTTTATTAACAATTAGTATTATTCCCGTCCAATGTACAATTTGTAAATATAACATTAATAGATAATAAGAATTTATATAGTTATAATATAATAAAATATTACAATCAATATATAATAAATGATAAAAATATATGTTTGTTAACAAAAGAAAAAGATAGTAAACAGTATTAAAAAATGCTAAATTGAGTAAGTTATGAAATATCTACATTTGTTTTCTTAATGTATGAATATCTGTAGAATCCTTGCATGAAGGTCATGCTGATCATCTTGTATGGGTCATGTTTCTTAAGGATGGTTGAAAATATGCATACTTATACTTTTGTGATAAATATTCACATTTATCCAAAGTATATGAAATTGTTTATTTTTCAAATATAACGTTCAAGAATTTTTTTTAAACCTTTGAATGACTACCAATAAGACTAAATTCTAATTTTATGAAGAATGTATGTCAACCAAACAGTTAATTTTTATTTGTATTACAAACCCAATAAAAATAGCTCAATCTACGATAAAACGCTCATATTTAACCCAATTAATCAACCAAGAAAAAATTACTTAACTTTAATCCAATACTTTATTTTAATATGGGTGTGAAACTAAAGATCATCAAAAGAGGATTAATTTGATTAATTAGACATGAAAATGACATTAGAAGTGAAAAGTTATTTGTTTTAAAAAAATTGAATTTTATTTTTTTAATAAAGAAATAAAATACTGTCAATGATAAACTGACGACAAAGGACAACTGCCAGCTTTTTGTCAATCTGTTATGTGCTTCTCTAAGGAATGTTAATGCATATCCAATTTATAAGGTGCATGTACGTGCATTATAATTTGTTCTTTCAATACTCCCAATAATAGAATGATTTAAAGGGCGAAAATTCTTTTGTTTCTATTTTGATACGATTTTTCTTATATAGTAATATATTTTTTATTCTTTCTTTTCTTCTTAAAAGGATTTCCCAAATAAGTTATAGATTTAGAAACTAAAAATTCTCAGAAGTATGTTTTTTATGGAAGATTTTTTATATAGAAATATAGATATAGGTGTTCGTCTTCAAAATATAACTATAAATATTGAAAAAAAAAAGATTATATTGTTAATTTTCCAAGCGTCTGTAATTTTATTTTGGATATATATGAAATTGATGTGTGTTGTGCCCTTAGCTGACGTAGAGTATCTCCGCCAGCATGGATGCACATATCATAAAGCCTATGCATAACCAATTGACATGGCATCTTGCCGGAAAGACCAAGCTGGATTCGGGCTACAAGATCGTTCAGTTATGATATGTCTCACCTAGTTGACCGACCTGGAATTTTCCTACTTGAGTATTATGTTCGTTGTGGCGCCGAGAAGATTTCCTACCTGAACGGACCGACTCGGTTTTTGTCCGAAATAGTGCAGATATGCTGGCCTACCTGGATCTAACTGACCTGATGGTATTCCAACTTGACCCGATCTCAACTCACCCGAAACTTCTACCCACATCTAGTAAGGCCAAGGGAGGTCCGAGAATCCAATTATGCCTGACTTAATGTTCATTTATTAAATATGGAATCATCTCAGATACACTCCAGGCGGGACCATATAAAAAGACCAATTAAAATCGTACAGAAGTGACGTAGCCGACCAGATCCAGGAAATCCACTTAATGAGCCATTTTTCAAGAATCCCATAAATTTGGGGATATTGTAACCCAGATAGAATAAAGTATAGGTATTAGGGATAATCACCATCCCTAAGGCCTACCTGAGCGGCTAGAAATTGCTAGATGTTCTCACTATAAATAGGAGCTTTGAATGCTCATTTAAGGGATTCGGATTTTCTCTCAACTAACACAAGCAAAATAGCTGTAGCAAATGTAACCAAGGCAATTCACCCAACCTTATTTTACATACCTAAATATATCAATAAAATGACAAAGCTGAAGTCACTTAGCATATTTCCCTTACCTCGCCTTACTTACCTTATTTTCCTTGCTTTATTATATTTAGTTTATGTGCTTTGTCAATCGACGTGGCCAAAAGTTAACACGGACCCACGTCTGAAAAATGACACAACAAATTGGCACTAGAAGGAGGGCCTTGTCGTTGACATCAACATTCTTACCAGAAATTCCACCATGGATGACTAGGATCATTCGCACGCAGGGTCCAGGTCAAGGGAGGGGAGCCTAGTACAAAAGGATGCACCATTGTAAAATGATTAGGTACCACCTGATCATATTAATCAAGCGGAAGGTCAGCTCCCTAGGTCAAGAAAACTGCGAAAAATCTTCGGAAGCTCATGAAATACCTCCAATACAAAATAGATATGTTTGAGGAAGGCCATAAGTTGTCACTTAGGAAAGATGGGCTGGTAGAAGAGGTTCATTCCCAAAGGCAAGGCAGGGTTAACCAGAAAGGACAACAAAAGATGGTAGATTTACAAGGACCAATGCATAGCAAGATAGGAGATAGTCCACACCCATCCAAGCAGCCTGCTGCAGCGGCTGCGAGAGAAGCAAGTGTTTTTTCTAGGCATGGAAGCAACTGAAGAGCTCGTGAGGGTATCAACGATGGTCCTATTTGGGTTAGGTTAGTATATTCCTGCCTGGGAGAGGGACACACACAAAGGGTCGCCGACCAGACACATAATCTGACCCAGGGTCAAACACATATTCCTGACCTGACACAAAATGATAATGCTGAGATAGAAACTTAAAAAGGCATCTAGCTGAGCTGGATGACAAAGCACCAGGTTGGTTCCAGACGAGTACATCTTCAAAAGACCCTCCATATTCATCCAGGAAATCCTGGTCGAATCACAACCACCAAAGTTTATAGTCCCACAAATCAGCCACTATAATGGGGATATTGACTCGACATTCCACATTGATAAATATGCTTCCTGGATAGAGTTACAAGGAACTAGAGAGGCGATCATGTGTAAAGCAATTCCCTTGACCTTAGGGGATAGAATTCAGAAGTGGTTCTGACTGCTGCCTCAGTACTCTATTATAGGTTGGGATGAGCTGGCGTCCTAATTTCTCACACGCTTTATAGGGCCTAGGGCACGAACCCCTCCAAAAGAAAGACGGGTAACCGTGAAGCAAGGGAGTATGGAGTTTTTAAAGCAATACCCTGATAGGTTTAGCAAGATGATTATGGAGACGGAAAGAATTTTGGGTAACGCGATGCTCATGGCCGTCAAGTTAGATTTGAGGCCCCAAACACGCTTCTAGTGGTCCGTTCATGAATCAGGGCTAAAGACCTACTAGGATTTTTTACAAAGAGCAGAAAGGTATATTGGAGCAGAGGAGGCAACTGCCACCTCAAATGATGAACATAAAGACAAAAAGAAAGAACCTAAGAAACTCGGGGTGGCGAACAACACTTTTAAGCCACCGGGGAATTTCAGGGCCTTCAAGAGCCAACTCAAGTAAAACTCAGATCTTTTCTTAATACTAGTCCTGAGAATGTTTATGCCCAAATCCAAAACTCGAACATCCTACCTGAAGCAAGACTAATAAGGCAAGAGGCAGGCAAACGGAACCAGACAAGATATTGTCATTACAACAAGTCACCTGGTCTTGACACATGTGATTGTAGAGACCTGATGATTAAACTCCTAAAATAAATTGACCAGGACAACCTAAGAATATTTGTGAAGAACCAACATCAACCTGGACAACCTGGCCAGCGCTGGCTAGAAAACCGGCCACCTCAGATGGCACAACTACCACCTCCTCCCAACCAGGTCGGTAGGGAAATCCATACCTTGGTCAATTCAAACTCAGGTGAATCATGGAGATCCAAACGAGCTAGGAAAGATATGACACGTGCAACAAACAACGGTTACCAGGTCTACCATGTCATAGATCAAGAAGAGCAAGTTGTACCAATCATATTTTGGGAAATGGATGTACAAGGCATAGTCCGACCTCACAATGAGCCCCTGGTCATATGTATGACCGTGTCTAACGTCCTGGTACACCGCACATTGGTAGATACAGGGATCTATGCAAATATTTTATTCTATGATACCTTTTCTAAAATGGGAATGAGCCGAAGCTTCCTATGTCTAACCAATGATCGAATAATTGGCTTTGCTGGACAAGCCACCATACCAGAAGGTGCAATAGATCTGAGAGTCAAGTTTGAGTGTGACAATGTCAAGGTGGGTGTCATAACAGAGTGCAAAGTGGTCAAAAACCCATCAAATTACAGTGCTATCTTAGGCAGACCACTTGTGATGCAATTGAAAGTTGTCACCTCAATGTATCTCCTGTGCATGAAACTTCCAACACCATCCGGCATAATGGTAGGCAGAGGAAATCAAAGAATTTCTAGAGAATGCAATTTAGGCCTCCGAATTCAAGAGTTGAACATAGTTGAAGATGGTGGAGCAGAGGTGGAACATATGTTTGATGATGCCAGCCAGGTCTCACTTCTCGACCATAATACTCATGTGAATGCTGAATCCACCCAGGTCAGAGTTCTCGCTAGAGAAATCAGGAGGATACCAATGCCAACCAGGTCGGACTTCCCAACCAGGATATTCATGAAGGTGCTAGTGTCAACCAACTCAGACATCTCAACCAGGGCGTTCAGAAGGATGTCATCCCTGATCAGGATGACGTTTCTATAGAAATTGCACCCGACCAGAGAGTTCAACTCGAGTCACAAGCAGTTGACCTAGAGGAACATGTAGGTGGGGGTCACATCCTGGCTGAGGTCCAGCCTCAAGAGGAACTAATTGAGGAGTGGGAAATATTAGACCCACGCAAGGAAAATCCGAAGCAAAGAGTTGCACCCATGGAAGAGGTGGACCTGGTCAAAATGAGTGATCACAGACCAAAGATTGAGCTTTAGATTGGTAGAGAGCTACAAGAGCTGCATCGCTCTCAGTTGGTAAACTTCTTAAAAGCCAACCTGGATGTGTTTGTTTGGACCCATAAAGACATGGAAGGTATAGATCCGAAACACACCTACCACAATCTCAACATTGAACCAGGTGTCAAACTAGTAAATAAAAAAGGAGAAGACTCAGCCTGGAAAGGTACGATGGTCTAGCCTTGGAAGTGGCCAAGCTACTTGGGAACAAGTTCATCAGAGAGGCACATTATCCAAATTGGGTTGCTACCCCAGTCCTGGTTCGTAAGAGTAATGGGTCATGGAGGATTTATGTCGACTTTACTGACCTAAATAAGACATGCCCGTAATATAGCTACATGTTACCAAATATTGACCAACTAGTTGATGCCACAGTCGGACACGAGCTAATGAGCTAAACGGATGTGTACTCTGGGTACCACCAAATTCTAATGGATCTAGACGAAAAAGATCATACTTCTTCTATAACAATTAAGGGACTCCATTGTTTCACTATGATGCCCTTTGGGCCGAAAATGCAAGGGCGACCTAATAGAGGTTAGTAAACAAAATGTTTTCTGGTCATATTGGTAAGACAATGGAAGTGTATGTTGATGACATGCTTGTCAAGAGCAAAAAAGTATCCTGGCATGTTAAACACCTAGCTGAAATGTTTGACATTTTGACATTTTGAGATTCTACAAGATGAAGCATGTTAAACAACAAGTTCGTATCCAGGTCAACCGATAAATCCAAGCCATTAAAAAGAACAAGAAGTTTGAATGGAACGAAAGCCTCCAGAAAGCATTGGAAGATCCAAAAAGGTTTCTGGTAAGCCCTCTAGTTTACTACGTTAGTCAATCCCTACATGATTATGAACTGTGATATCCACCCATGTAAATGTTGGCATACATATTGGTTGTATCAGCTCGGAAACTCCGCCCATATTTTCTAGCCCACCAAGTAGAAGTCTTGACAAACTCTCCAAAGACCAGATGCATCTGGTAGGTAATTGAAGTGGGCAGTCGAGTTGGACCAATCTGCTATCTTATATTCTCCCAGAACATCGACCAAAGGACAAGCTTTGGCCGATTCTATTGTGGAGTTCACACCATGTGTGGATATAAATGAGCACCAATCACACTTGTGGGAGTTTTTTGTAGATGGAACTTCCACCTTGGAACGCTCAAGAGCAGGGTTTGTTCTAATCAGTCTGGAGCGTCAGTATTTTTGCTTGGCACTAAGGTTTGATTTCCCGGCCACCGACAATGAGGCAGAATATGAAGTGGTCCTAGCGGGGTTAGACATGGCAAAGTAAATGAGGGTTACCAACCTGATAGTGCACAGTGATTCACAGTTGGTCGTAAATCAGATACACAGAGATTACACTGCTATAGATGAGAAAAATGCTAGCCTACCTCATGTCAGTTGGGTTCGCAATAAAAGAGTTCAAAGAGGTTAGAATAATTAAAATTCCAAGAACCCAGATCACCAAGTCAGATTCACATGCCAGGTTAGCCACCAACAAATGAGCAGCTCACATCGGGTCAGTGAACATTGGGATGGTTAAACACTCAGCTCTAGAAAATCATCAAATTAATACAATAGAAGAGCTCCAACCAATCTGGATGACCTCTATCATCCAGTACTTGGAAGGGGGACTGGTACCCTCTGATCCTACCAAGGCACGCAAACTAAGGGTCAGGCCAGCTAGTTATGCTCTTGTTGATGGTGTCCTTTACAAAAGGGGATTTTCTGTTCCGCTCCTCGAATGCTTGACCGACACGAAGGCATATGCGGAAACCATGCCATAGGCCAAGCACTAGGTTTTAAAATCATCAAACAAGGTTATATTTATCCCGACCTAAAAAAAGATGCCATAAGCCTTGTAAGGAAGTGTGATAAGTGCCAAAGGTATGCTCCCTTGATCAGAAATACACTTGACAAATTGACATCGATCATGAGCCCTTGACCATTTTCTAAGTGAATAATTAACCTGATTGGACCATTTCCAACTAGGAAAGGAGGAGAGAAATTTGTTGTTGTTGCAATAGACTATTTTACCAAATTAGCTAAAGCGGAATCTCTAGCCAAGATCACCGAGGCGAAGATAACATATTTTTTTCGAAAATCCATAAATTGTAGGTTTGGAATTACACACTCGATCGTTAGTGATAATGGCGAACAAGTTGATAGCTAGAGGTTTAGGTCCTTTTGCGTTGATCTGAAAATTAAGAAGTATTTTTCCACACCCCATGACTCCCAAGAAAATGGTCAGATTGAGGGGGTGAACAAAATCATCAAGCATACTTTGAAGACCTGCCTGGAAGAATTGAAAGATGCATGGGTAGAAGAGCAGCCAGGTATGCTTTGGTCATATAGAACCACAACCCGATCTGCCATAGGTGAAACACCTTTCTCCTTGGCGTATGGAGATGAAGCAATGATTCCGTTTGATGTAGGAATTCCTACATGGAAAGGGGTGAATTATTCTGAGGATGTGAATGAGAAAGCCATCCGAGCTGACCTAGATTTGTTGGAGGAGAGGCGAAGGGATTCTGAATTGAAGAACGCCATATACAAACAAATATGTGCCAGGTATTTTAACGCCCAGGTGAAAATTAGGAAATTTCAGGTTGGAGATTTTGTAATTAAAAACGTTCTTCAAAATACTAAGGAGTTGAATGTCGGGACACTTGGTCCCATTTAGGAAGACCCTTACAAAGTATTCAGGTTATTGATTAATAGAGCATATGAGCTGGACCTGCAAGGAAAGACACTACCTCACCCATGGAATGCAGAACATCTGGAGAAGTATTACCAGTAAAGCCAAATAGAAGACTTGCCACATTTTCCTTTCAGCTCCCTTTTTGTATCTTAACAATCTCACTTTTTGTGTTAACGAGCTTAGGCCAATATTTATTTTTCGTTCGGATTTCTTCAGCTGTAAGTATTTTTCTATCAATATTATTAGTCTAAACCAACTCAAGTGAACTAATTGATAAAATGTTAACCAATCTAGCCAAACTAATAAGTCTTAGACTAGGTTAGAAAGGGACAAGGTAGCACCAGGACTTTGATAAAATCAAGAGTGCAGGTCTCCGACTTGAGAGGATAATACAAAGTAAAAATAACAGATTACCATTCGAACTTTACGTATTTTTGCAGTTCGCCGTATAAACTTGTTTTGGTTGCAATTCACCACCTGAACTTGTGATTTTATTGCAAATTACCATCTGAGAGAAATCTCAGCCATCAATAGTTGGGCAATCAATGGTTGAGATTTGTTCGAGATGGTAATTTGCAACAAAAAAAATTATATAGCAAACTACAAAAATACGCAAAGTTGAGATGGTTATTTGTAATTATCTCTAATATAAATAACCGACCTGGCCAGGCTGTTAAGTCTTAGACTAGGCCGGCAAGGGACAAGGTAGCACCACGCCCTTGATAAAATCTAGAGTGCAGATTTTTGACTTGAGGGGATAATACAAATAATCGACTTGGCCAGGGTCACAAGTCTTAGACCAGGTCTGATGGGACAAGGCAACTGAAGGAACACACCGTCAAAGATGATCCAAATCTGCAGACTAGTTCGAAAATTACATCTAGGCCGAAACACACCACTTGGTCTCGGCCGAGATACCTTTCTCGAACATACTGCACAGATCCAGGAGAAACCGCTCGACCGGGCCATCATATTGCTCGACCGGGCGAAAACGCTCGACCGGGCAATCAAATTGCTCGACCGGGCGAAACCGCTCGACCGGGCCAAAAACTCGCTCGACCGAGCGAAACCCCCAGAATCACCCATTTGATCGTTGTTGGTTACCAATCATGTTAATTAATCACATATATGAATATACTAAGAACTGAGAAATCGTTACCCTTGAAGATCAAAGGTTTGCACTACGAATCTTCTAGTTTGTATCCCAACCTCGTCC
>JAUEKW010135232.1:0-11662 GCA_032274785.1 Ajuga reptans
TTTCAGATAATAAGGAAATTAAATATACATCCATAAAGCGCACTAAAAGTTTGCTTTAATGTATACTCTATCACTTCGTATATTTGTTGGGAGTTGCTGATGAACTAGTGGAGAAGTAGGTGAGTTATACATTCATGTATGCAATTCTGTTTTTTAAACTATGTAATCTTTAAATTGACTTTTCAGCACCACACATTTTCTCTCTGTCACGCACACTGTAAAGTATGAAACTACATTAGGTACATTGCGTTGCACATTGTGTTGGGTTGGAAATACGCTAGTATATATGTTTACTTGTCTGTGTAGGTTGTCTACCTATTTTGTGCTTTTAATGTGTGAATTTGTGATTATTTTGGGCTAGTTTACTTTGCATGATGGGATACATATTGCCTTTGATAAGAATTTCGGCTTGGAGTGTAATGTGGATTAGTTAGTTCACCTATTTCAAAATAATAGTAGCTTCATGTTATCCACCTATATTCTGTTGTTCCAAGTAAGCAAGGGGACTGGCCCTATACTACATGTGACTTTTATTTTTGTATGTGGGGTTGAATTTTGTACTTATCCAATGTGTTATCTTTTTAATTGCAATTGTAAGTATGTAAGTTTTAGATTGAAGTTCTATGGTTTTAGATGGAAATTTCACATATGAAACCAGTGTTTGTTTCCCGCCCTCTTCTCTTTCGTGTGTGTGTGTGTTGGGGATGGGGGGTTGGTTGGGGTATTGTTAAAGTATGTCGGGTGTGAAGCACACTCCTTGTGATGGCAAGTGTTGACACACTTCATCTCGTGTTTTGTTGATTTTTGTGGTAGTTTGTTTTACTTGTTCTCACCGCATTTGCTTGGATTCTGTTAGGATGACAAGGCCGATGTAATTCTGAAATACATGCCAGATGAAGCGAGATTGTTGAAGGCTTATGGCGAATTGCCTGAGAACACGAGGCTTAATGAGGGTATCGCTGGTGGGCTTGATGAGGAGGACGATGGTCCTGGTGACGATTACATCGAATTCGAGGACGAAGATATTGACAAACTCTAGAGATTTTGGTGAGAATTGTGACTCCGGTTTGAAGATCTTTCTATTTTAACTTTAGTAGCCTTTTGGATAGTTCAATGAAAAATAGTGAGCGAATTATATCGTGTACAATAAAAGTTGAAGTGGTGTGATGAAGCTTTGTGTGGGTTCCCATAAATGGTCTTTTTCATTACTGCAATTATATTTGACATGCCTTTATCATTCTTGTTTCTTCTTATTTGAAGAATTAACTGGTTGGGTTCTTCTTTTGTTTAGGCCGAGAGTCTCTAGACTTTTCTTCGAACAAGGTTTGCCGATTTGCGGACAAATTTTTGTATTGCAAGTAGTGTTTCATCTTAAAAGTGTGTTATATCAGCTTTTTCTAGGTATAAACAGAAGTTTTTGTAATACAAGTTGGTACCTCTAATTCTAGGACAGAACTTTCCAATACAAGTTGGTACTGGCAGCTGGCAAAATTGGTCCAACTTGAGGGACTGGCCCAATTCGTTTGATATTTCAGATGGATTGGGCCATGGAACTCTCGGCCTGAGTGCCATTGGACCTAATAGGTTGTGGCCCGACTAAAAAAATCATATTGTATTTTAGGGAATGGTTTCATTAATTTCCAGTCCGATGGAATTTTAGCCCAGCTTAACCCAACAAATGGTGTTGGCTTGACGGGCGAGGCCTAGCCGCCTGAATTGCATCCTCTAGTGACTCATTCTATCAAATAGGAGGGTATAGTAGTCAATCTCTTAAGACTGGGTGTAACCGTAATAACCAGACTTCAGCATGATTACTTTTGTAATAAAGTTGAAATTAGTTGTGTGAAATTATTCTAACCATGTACGCAATTATATGAGCAAGGTGAAGTTGCATAAACATATCCAAGTTGAACTCAGTTCCAGAAAATTAAGTAAACATTTCTTCGACTATTAAAAATGAAGGGACAAATACACACATATGATCTACTCTACATTACAAATAGCAGATCCCTCTTATACAAGAGTATATATAAATGTATCCGAGGTTGACGCACAAATGCAACAAAGTTTCTGCAATCCTGTTACGATTATTCGGTTCCGGCAATCTTCTTCTTCAACGCTTCTATGTCCGTTGCCAATTCTTTTCTACTTGACTGCAAGAATTGAACAAGACGTGTTACTCGATACTTGCTGTGAAATCATTCACTAAGCTCATTTAAATAAACATAACAAGCACCTCTGAAAGCCCAATTAATGTTGAAGTCGATTGGAGCTTGACTGAACGATAATCAAGGTAGCTAAAGGCAACTATCAAAGCACGATAACAATTCAAAAGAGCTTCACGAATAACTTATGAGCTGATTCAATTTATTTACTGTCCTAGCAATGAAGACAGTACTTCTTAGATCCCTAGTTGAAGATATCACTGCAAGTGTGTAACTAAAGATATGTAAAGAAAATTTCCCGGGTTCGAACCAGAACGAGTCTTATGCTTATGCACTATCGGCTAGTTATCCATCCGAAACCAAGTATTTTCCAATGTGTGCAATGGGACTTCATAAACAATGGAGTATTAGATATATAATGATAGTAACCCTGAGATATACACAAGCTAGCTTCATTGATCATACGCCATACACAAAAAATATATACCCTAAACCCTAAACCTTATAGTTACAATGTCATACCTTGAAAAGAAGGTAGCGGTATACAAACCATCCTGTGTATCCAAGTCCGATCAACTCCATGATCTTCGGAAGCTGACATCAATAGGCACGTGTCATAAATTTAACTAGTGGAACATAACATGGAGTAGAAATATGGAATACAAGATTTGAAGAACCTACCAAAGGGACTGAGTTGACTGCACCTACAACAATAGAAGCTAACCAAACTGCAACAATTGCACCGCCTCCATAAGTAAGGACAGTAGACTTGTTTTCAATAGCATCCCACTTAGAAACATGCCAGAGAAGAACATCAAACAATGATAATGGGAAATTGTGAAGTGGTCAAAATGTAGTATAGAAAGTATCTCCAATGGTTAGAGCATAGTTACCTTCTCCTTTAGGTCTGTCAACAGTTCACTGGTGTCAATAGAGCTCTCTTCTGATGAAGAAGCTTTGACGAGGAGCTGGGAAGACCTTCTGGACTCTGTTACGATTCGCATTACCCAACATAAGTCAAAATATATCAAAAGAGCTTGATGAAGAGGCTAAAGGCAAGTTATAATGTTTGGTGCAAGACGTGTGCAATTCGTCAAATTGAATGAATACATTCAACCAGACAGGTCAAAGGAAAATGCGAGAATTCGATACCCAAAAGAAGTTTCCATATGCAGTAATCTCCCACTCTAAAATGCACAATACTACGAGATTACAATCTGAAATGTGCATTCTACTAGGACTGCAAAATGCAGAAGCTCCAAGGCTCTAATTGATAACAGAAGGCAAAGGTCAAACCGAGCTTCAACGAACAATAACCGAGCTTGAAAATGAGCTTTACACTGAATGCTATGTTCGTCAACAGCCCTACCCATCATTCTAGAAGGGAAAAGGAAAGAGGGGCACAAAATCCCTAATTGGCCAATTCTAGAAGTACAACTTCTCCAGAAAATACTACAACACACTAATTATGTACATTCAATCACTCCAATAAATTAACATCATTACAAAATCCAAGTTCACCTAAACATACAAATGCAAGATAGTTAACCAGGAACAAAAAAAAAAAAAAAAAAGTTTACCGAATCTCACAATACAGCGAAACCCTAACAAATCAATGGTCAGCGCGATGCTAACTTGAGTATGAAAAAAACCCTAACTAAAAGAAGGTAAACATATCGTACCTCCGAGAAGCTTGAACGGAGTGTGGGAAAAGGAAGGACGTTGTGCCAAGGGGCAGAAGACGGCGACCGGTTTTGCAGCCGGGAGGCGGTGCATCAAGACGGCGGTGGCCGCCATGGACGTGGAAGCTGCCGCTGCCATTTTTCGTTGACAAACAAACAAAGCCTACCGGAAATGTGATTTCTACAAAAGCGATTTGCTACTTTGCTAAGCCTCACTTTCTTTATCTCTGATTTGAAAAATATTTTAGGCCAATTTTTTTGATATCCACATTATTTGTCGAGTCAATGATCAAATGATTAAGGGGGTGACACGTGGCGGATCTGGGTTTTCTGATTGGTCAGCGTTTTATCTTGAAAATCTAGTATGGTTTATATTTGCCAATTCTTTTTTGAGTTTGGAGATTGGGATAGGAGAACTTTACATATGTAAATAGGGATACAAATTATATTTGATATTCGAGATTCGATTCGGGATTTGATTAAAATAAGAGTGATTCGATTCGAAAAAAAATCGAATCGAATTCGAATACGAATCAGTTCTTATATTTGAATAAGTTTCGAATTCGAATTCGAATATACATTTATTTAATTTGAAAGTTTCGAATATTTAATTCGTTTATATATTATTTATTAAAAAAATAATATATATAATACTAAATATATATATAATATATTATATATATTTAAAATAAATTTATACATATAATATATTATTAAAAATTAATTTGATTAAAAAATAAAATAAAAATAATATTTGAATATCTTAAAAATAAAAAATATATAAAAATAAAAATAAAAAAAGAATTTTTCGAATCTCGAATCAAATCGAATATATTCGAAATTTTATTTCGAATCGAATTTTAAATTCGATCAAGTATCGAATTCGAATTCGAATAAGTTCACGAATTCGAATTCGAATAAGTTCACGAATTCGAATCGAATCCTTTAATATTCGATTCGATTTGATTCGTTTACATCCCTATATGTCAGTATCATTTTCATTCTTATTTATTATAAGTAGTATCTTTTTTTTTTTTAGAATTATTATAAGTAGTATCACAAATGATATGTTTACAGTTTTAATATCTTCTATTTAAATATTATATATGTTTGTTTAAATATAAATAAGTTATTAAATTCACAATTTTGACACATTATATATGGGAGGGGGTATTTGCGAACTCACCTAAATGTTTAAAATCATTTTTTCCACTAAAAAAAAGTATTTAGAATGTTTGTAAACTCTAAAAAATGATTGTTAGAATTAGTTTTAAGCCCACTTTAGAAAAATCTGCTTCAAATTGATTAAATGTGGTTCTTGTACATTTTGTAAGCAAATTGATGAAGAAATGATTAGTTTGCAAGCACTTAACGTCTAATTTTTCCATACAAAAAATAATTTAAATTATTTTTTTAAAAGTATAATCAATTACAAATATTCCTAAATATATCTAGCTTGTATAAATTTGCATAGGAATCGGTACCCCTCTTTCCTGGATTTGGATTCTTTTAATTTTATTTTGGTTAATTTCTTATCAAGTTAGAGAGAGAAAGACACATACTAATAAAAATATTTATTGTCTCAAACTGTTTTTTTTTTTTTTTTTTTTTTTGTCCTTTTCTCTCTAACTTGACAAGAAATTGACCAAAATTAAATTGAGAGGATCCAAATCTCCCTTTCCCAATAGCAGAGTTTTATTTTTGTAACTATTTTAATTTTAATTATCTTAATGACACAAATCTATACTTTCTACATGCTTTACTAAATAAAAATAATAACATATTTTAGATATTTTAAAAGATTAATTTATTTACAATTATATGATATCCAGTTTTTTATTTTTTCCCATATATTTTACAAATTGCACACCGCATTTTAAAAAAAAAAGACAAAAGCTTGTGTGAGACCGTCACACAGTGTGATGAGCGTGTGACTGAAAAATATTACTTTTATAGCAAAAATATCACTTTATTTGTAAAAGTATCATTTTTTTTGACAAAAGGAGTATCACTTTTTTTATCGAAAGCTGAAACCGACCTCTTAAGAATCGCTAAATTATTTTCCCTCATGCAGAGACATTATAAGTGTCTCAATCAATAGTTAACTTTGATTTTTGAAAAGGGCTTTTTATATTATAAATATAGTTGCAAATATTCTACCGGATTGATTATTTTTTAAAATAATATTTTTCTACAATAACACTAATAATTGCAGGTATCATAATGGGCTCACTTATTTTCTGTGTAATGATTGGGCTCTTACTGGACTATCAAAGGCCCAACTGAGAAGAAAGCTAGTCTATTT
Source organism: Ajuga reptans (assembly GCA_032274785.1). Lineage (NCBI taxonomy): Eukaryota > Viridiplantae > Streptophyta > Magnoliopsida > Lamiales > Lamiaceae > Ajuga > Ajuga reptans. The sequence continues at coordinate 6,153 of JAUEKW010135232.1, forward strand.
AACTAAGTGGGTTAGGCTTTCCGAAATGGGCCAGGCCCAACAAAATGTGTCGGTCCGATTAAGACCCACTACCTAAATAATTATTTTTAACACCTACCTAAATTAATTAAAAAAATAAATAAAGCACATAAATACATTTCCATTAGTGCATTGATTAACAAGACTGGCCCTCAACAAGACGCACTTTGCACCTCCAGCTACAACCCTCTCATTTTTTTAATTTGGTGTTTATTTTTTTAATATACGTCATGTTGTACTACTAGTATTATATTATATTATTACATGTAATAGGTAAAAAAAAATAAAAGATAAATAAATAAAAAAAATTAAGGACTAATATCAAAGTTTAACTCCTATTTCGTATCCGACCTTAAAAATATATATAATTATTGCATGTAGTTTATATTTTTTTGTCACTTACAACCTAAACTGTTATCCCCGCCCCAAAAAGAAAGTTGTAATTATTGTTAAATTTTAATTTAATATCTGTTTTTATCCCCAGAATATTAAAACCCTAATTGTTTTTGTCGGAAATAATAATTTATGTAGCAACTCGCAGAAAACGTAACATAATGGCAGTGATAAGAGACGTTTCTTAGGTCATATACCAATGGAGAAAAACACTAAAGACCAGATTGATTTTTCGATATTAACCCTAAAATTAAAATCAAAACATGATACAAATTAGAGGATCTTAGATTTTACTACGAATTCAAAAACACACACACACTTGCACAAATGCATGTATCAAGTATTTAAGTGGTTGTTTAGCATTACTTGGCAATTAACATGAATAATTTTTTTCCCTTTATTATGAAATATATGACGATATATGTATATGTGTACCTCTGTTCTAAAAGCCTCCGTCTAGCTCCGACTATACCTCGTGTAGGCGCTAGACGGTCTTCAACCGATTAAGTTTTTTTTCCGATTCCTCCCCGCATAATCCCGCATTGATCCGATTAACCCCGCCTAAGCCCCAAATAGGCGTTCGCCCTAGTCTGCCGCCCAACTAGCGCCTAGCGTCTTTTTAGAACACTGGTGTGTACCCATAAATAAAATTATAGAGATAAGTAGTTGTATTATATCTAAAGTCCAACTAATCCAACTCACACTATTTTGATTAAACAAAGTTAGCCTACACCTAAGAACAACTCAAAAGAGACTTTTTCCCCTTTTTGTTTTTGTTGCCACCCCTCAATTCCCATTCTTATATTATCTTATTCCATTGAAGCATTTCTTGCCATTTGCAAATTCACCTCAAAACCCCTCCAAAATCAAAGCCAAGGAGATTGTGACAAGAATAATCATTCAAAATTCGAGTTATTCGTAGTCCCAATCTCCTTGGTTTTTGTTGATTTCTACACCTTTGATTCATTTTCTCTAGCCACATAAACTTCAACTACTTCATGCACGGTTCACCGGGCGCGATAGGGGGTCGAAAATCTTCCAAAAACGGAGTTTTCTTGCAATGTTCATGTTTGAAAATGCATACTAATCATAGTATGAGTTGTAAGAAGAGGCTGCTTTTGCTGTTTTGATGGGTCCTAAAAGGGAATTGGTTCAATTTTTTATGATCATGTTTTGTACATTGTTATGGAACCAAGTTGAAGCATCACAAAACGATTCGTCGCTAGACTCTTTACTTTACGATTATGCATTCAACACGAAACCTCGTACAGGGAAACTGTACGAGGTTTCTCTTCCTCTCAACCTATCCGGCATCAAAGTTTCGGTTCTTCGGCTCAGAACGCATAGCCTATGGCAAAACGGCGCGGATTTCGAGTCCATCGAAATCCCACCAAAGACATTGCCTAGGCCTTTCACGAGGAGGGTTGACTTCGTGTATCAAGACCTAGGCAATTGGTCAATGTCTTACTACAATGTCCCTAACTACACTTTTGTAGCTCCTGTAATAGGCTTCCTAGCCTACGACTCCGACCCGATGAATCGTAGGCTCACACGTTTCGATGTACAAGCTGACAGCTCCATCATTGTTCGGTTTAACAACGTCTCAATCCAACAAGATGTGAGAATGAAGTGTGTCAGATTCGGCGCTAGTCAGACGGTGGAATTCAGCAATGTTGGACCGGGGAGGTCGTGTGTGGCGACGAATCAGGGGCATTTCTCGATTGTCGTGCCTTATCGGGAGGACTCGAATAAGAGGGGGTTGAAATGGTGGGTTGTGGGGATTCCGGCGGGGATCGTGATATTAGTGATGATGATTGTTGTTGGAGTTAGGTTGTTTAAATGGCGAAGAGTCAGAATTATGGGCAGAGAATCTGATAAAGGCGAAGGATTGGGGACTGTTTGGATTGGTAATAGCAGAATGCATTATGCTTCAAGTATTAGAACACAACCAGTTCTTGAAAATAGTTATGTTCCTTGATTCAATCTTTTTTTTTTTTTAGTTTAAACTTTTTTGTTTGGTCATTTTTGCAAGTGAATATACTGTTTGGAATAATTTTTCTGCTCCAATTTTGCTCAAAGGTTGTGTTTGGTTGAGGCTCTCTGCACACACACACTATGTGAGAGAGAAAGAGAGAATAAGATAATAAAGAAATGAAAAAAGAACCTTTGACATGGTTTTAAAGTATAGTTTTGCGCCGGAAGCATTATCTGAAGACGGCCAAGTTGGCTATATATATATAGTAATATTATGTTGTATATGTGATTGGAGTGGAGCATATTGCAACGCCACTCAAGATTCATCACTAGAGCTGGCAATTCGGGTTGTAGGGCCAACCAGTATATCGGACTGACTGGGAAGAAATTATATCAGTCGGAAATTGTTAAGGCCAGCCAAGCTTATTTCCCTGAAATATCGGATTAAGATTCCTATGACCGAACTATCTAAAATATTAGGTAGTTTGAGCTGGATCATCCTGTCGGACTAGGTAAATTTTGCCACCTCCATTTGTCAGCAGCAATTGGTTGTTAGGACATTGTTTTCTGATCTTGAAAACGTTTTCACACAACGTGTGTTGTGTGTGTAAAGAATCCCAGCCTTAGACATCATTTTCATTTTATTTTTTTTCTAATTTCTTGGTTTCTATCAAGATCAAAACTTTGAATTTTTTTAATTAATTGTGGAGTGATTGAAAGACAGCAGAGATATCAACATCAGAAAAAAAGTACAAGTAGACAGGATTGCTGATTTTTTCAGAAATATATAAATTTTTCTTTGCAGTGACAATATTAGGTGGTGTTTGCAAAAACAATATTATTTGCTTAAAATCATATATTTTTCAAACAAAAGTGGTTTTACAGTTTTTTATTTTTATAAAAAAAACACTTCCTTTTGTGTTACACCTATTACAATTTTAAGAACCGACATTAAATATTTATTACTTGATTGATGATCAAGATCAATTATGTTTTATTGCCTCCTGCATACAAAGTTAAAAAGGGTTCAACCAAATGGCTGAAGATCACAAGACTTATGTTGAAATGAAAAAGGTGGATCAAAGATAGAGCCATTAAGAATAGCACCAGCAACATTCTTGTTTGCTGCTTCGGTAGCATGAATCCCGTCCCAGCTTACATAACTGTAGGGATCACTGCACGCTTTTGCGGTCAAATTTTGACCGTTGACTAACTTCGTGTTTCCACAGTACACTTTCGGGTTGAAATTGTACGCACCACCACCGTATCCACAGCACGCTTTTGTCCCGTATTTCAACCCTATCCAACAATAATCCGATATCATTATATATAAAAACATACAAGTTTCTTATATCTAGATATAATATTCGTACTCGGGAAAAATGGGAAAATGCAATGTGACATAGGGTGTGACAACATCGGTCCCATTTTTCTGAGAAAATTTGAATTTAGTCAAGCAACTCGTTTTTTTTTTTTTCATTTTTCATTTGTGCAAATTCAGTTGCAAATTCTACAATTCCGTTTCAAATTGTTGGCAATTTGGTGCATATCTATCAAAAACCAATCTTGATTACGTGTAGGTGGCAATTATAGCTGCCCGACCCAGCCTGAACCTGTCGGACCAATGTCATGCGTTGGGCTGGGCCAAAATTCCGTCAGGCTGAAAATGTTGAGCCTAGTCCGGCTGGTCCCCTAAATTACACTAAAATTTGTCCGGCTACTTACGGCCCACTGGCCTACGATCCTTATAGTCCAGGTTGCTTGAAATGTCAGGCCAAAATTGCCACCTCTATATGCATGTGTATGATGATTGCCGAAGTTGTTTAATGACCCATGAAACATTCTCACATAATATGGAAATTACATTAAAATTATAAAAACTAATGGTATTAATAATAAAATTTGACGTAGATAATCACAAAAAGTGTCCGATCCTCCTTAATTTTTAAAAAAACAACCTATAATAAGCTAGTAATAACTTATTTCGAGACGATATAAAATCTTGTGTTAAAAATAATTTCGAACACTTTGAAGGAATTTATAAGCATTTAAACCTCTTATAAGATTTTTTTTTTGGAGAATTACCATCTCGAGCAAATCTCAACCGTTGATTGTCCAACTATTGACGGCTGAGATTTCTCTCAGATGATGATTTGCAACAAAATCACAAGTTCAGATGGTGAATTGCAACAAAAAAAAGTTTATATGGTGAACTGTAAAAACACGTAAAGTTCGGATGGTAATCTATAATTTTCCCAAAATAAAATATATATTCTGAAACAAACATACCATGAGAAGTGGGGTGTTGGAAGAGGTGTAGCATGACAGAATGGGTGTCTGCATATATGAGGTTTGCATCAGGAATTTCATTTCTTGTGTGTGTCAATGCTTCTTTCAGCATAATATTATAATCCATTACAGCATTGTTGTAAGAGATGATGCATCCAAATGAGTCAATGTCTGAAGTGTTGTGAGGCAGCTCCACTAGAAATGCAGGGTAGCAACCTATTGGTGCTAGATTCTGCACCATAAATGTTCTCCCTCCAAATGCATATATCTCCTGACGCGGTACGTAGTTAAATGGTCAAATCAGATAAACGTAGATGTTTTATAGTCACATTCGATAGATCAAAGGTCATGACATTCGATATAAATAGTAACCTTAGATATATTGACTTCGTTATGTTCATAATATTCAATATATCGAGTGGCTCACTGTTTGTATCGAAGGTCTTACCTTAGATATGTTTATGACGTTGTTCAATATAAACAGCGATGCCGTATTTTTAGATCACTTTCATTCATAAAGGGCAATATTGACCTTTTTTTAGGGGAAAGTGGCTAAAAAGATGTAATTCTTAATGGGAAAAATTCATTTTTAGTCCTGTAACTTAGGCTGGTCCAGAAAATGTCATGTATCTTACATAATTTCAATTTTCGTCCTGTAAGTTTTGAAAAAGGTCCAATTTAAGGACAAATTCCGTCGAAGGTCACTAATTTCGCCGGAGTTGTTGACATTGAGGTTCTGGTAAGGATAATTGAGCAGATTATGGTTATGGTTGAAAACGTCGATTTCGTTGCGTGATTTGTCCTTAAATTAGTGATCTATGTACAAGACTATGGTT
>JAUEKW010135242.1:0-11661 GCA_032274785.1 Ajuga reptans
GCCAGGTGGCCTTGACCGGTTGTGCAACCTGGTACAACCGGTCACAGGACTATTTGGAAAAAAAATTCTCGGTTACATGACTATTTAGAAAATGGTGTAAATAAAGAACCTTTTGTAAAGCCCTGAAAAGTTAAAGGACGGTTAGGCCAATTTTCCCTTTTTATAATAACTAAGACACCTCTACAACTATTTCCGGACTTTTCGAAAAAAATCCTGCATAACTGAAGGACCTAAAAATACATTTTGCGACAAAATGCAATACCTTGGAAAAAGTGAAAGCTTCAAGATCAACCTTATTTCATGCATCAAACATTTTTGAATCCACAAGGCAAAGATCTACATAAAAACAGTTTACATTTGTGTTTTCTCAGACAGGCAAAGGCAGGCTCACCATGAGTTGGCCATTCATCACACTGCAAAATCACACCAATTTTTCTTACATTGGAAGAGAGAGAAATATGATAATTTACTGTAATAACGACGTCGTAATTCTTACCTCTTGACGTAATAGTAACAGAAGTCTGCGAGAATGAATGTCTGAACAACTTCTGCTAATAGGACCATAGGAAGCCATATGTAGCCAGCTCCAAGCAAGAACAAATACTGCCCGGCCGAATCGTAGACCTGCTAGCTCATTAGCCCTTTGGTTAGATATTTCGGGGGTGTTTGCAGTAGATTGTGTTTTTTCTAAAAGTAATTCGAATTAATTTTTGTTGAAAAACAACACTTTTGGCTAAGAATCTGTTTGAAGCAGCCTCACACCAGCTTCTCAAAATCAGTTTTTGATGGTGTAGGCTGATAGAGGAGCAAGTCAAGCTTAAAATTCGGGCTTCCAGCAATTAAATCTTAGTGTTTTTTGGTGTGGTCACTTAGGCGGTCGAACCAAATCGGGTTGGAGGTCCATTAAGTCAGGTTAGATAGGCCCGGCATAGGTGCCGGCCTATGAAATCTAGTGTTTTTGGTGGGGCCACTTAGGCAGTCGAATCAAATCGGGTTGCAAGTATAGATAGGTAACAAAATCAGGCGAGCTGGCATTTTAGGCGGCTAGGCTATAGGAATCTTGGCTCGAAATATCATTGGATGCAACAAGCTTGGTGGGCCGCGGGTTGGCCCGACAAATCTTAGTGTACTTTAAGGGAATGTGTTGCGGTCTCCAATTTTGGCAGAATTTCAGACTGGCCTAACATATAGCATTGGCCCTACGGGCTTCGGAGGCCTATGAAGGCAGACTCAGCCCCACTTACTATTTGGGTCGGGCCGTAATTGCCAGCTCTAGGTGAAGGGGACTGATTTCTATTGGTATAAACTAGAATTGCATAACTTGGAGTATGAGCTGGTGTAGGTGGTACGAGCGCAAGAAGGGTAAAAATGTGCCAAAAAAGGCTCATATTTTATAGCTACAAAATAACATCTTGTCAAGCTTGAAAGTACGATATACTGTGAGAACTGAGAACATAACTTACCTTGATGATCCAATGAGCACACCCTAGGAATCTTGCAACACCAAGAGCGAACACGTAATTGGCTGTAAACGGTTCGATCATCTGAAACAGAACCTCATTAGAGTCGAATGGCATACAATGAGTTGTAAGAATAGACAAAAAGGTGTTAAATACAGACCTTGGCATTCTGCATCAACCGAAGTTGTGGCAATACAGAAACGGATTCCAAGTACACAGCAAACGCCCAGAGGACTCGGCCAATTCGCGCATGGTGTGTGTAAGGATGGATGAGTATAGCTAGAATTGCACAAGGTCCCGCCTGTCAAACAGACGAATGAAGCTTCAGTGTCTTGTTTATTGAATGCACATACGAGCAAAAGAAACAACTAACAAGAGAAAACACTTTACCACATAATATAAGGGCATGTTATCGAGTTCCACAATGTAAGACGACTTCAACTTGAACCTCATCATGTAGATGACCCACAAATTCGAAACAAATGTTACAAAATCGAGAAAGGTGTGAATGTCGGCCTCCATAAACAAACTACAGCATAATCTTGCACCCAGAAATATCGCCGTGAGTTCTTGAGTCTTCAGAGAAAGACCTAAAAACCACAGGAGAATAAAGATACACATAAGGATCTTCTGATCTTTCTGTATATTATTTATTTATGCATTTATTTTGGAGAGGAAAGGTTACTAGAAAATATTATATAGATCATCAGAAACTTCAAGAAATACGAGTGGAAACATATGCGATACCCCGATAGCGTTAGTGAAGAAAAGCACAAACATCAACACCTTCAATTCTTGACTAACTTGTCAGGAAAAATAAACTTATAAATACTCTTAGGAGCTGTTTTCTTCGAGATTTATCACGGATTTTAGATTTCGGCTATGTTTGTTTCGAGCTTAGAGGCAGGGTTTGTGGTCCGCTGAAATCCTACCCTGTTATTACTCCTACGAGCCATTATTCATCTACTTTTTCTTCCCCCAATGATCACTTTTATCTCTCTACTTTTTCATTTTCAGACGTATATTTTCACAATATAACACTCCAAAAATTTATCTTTTCCAACATTTATCTAACAACAACTGCTTTTGAAGAAGTAATTCAGTTGATTTTTTTTTTTTTGGAAAATAAAATAATGTGTTTGAAAATAAAGTACGTTTGGCTAAGAATCTGTTTGGAGCAGCCTCACACCAACTTCTCAAACACCACAATATACAATTGTGGGAAAATTCACTCTGTTCCCTAGAGAGGGTGTTTGCAAACCATTCTATTATGCCAAAAATCACATTTTCAAGTAAAATTTATTGATTGTGTATATGTTTGCAAACTCCTTTATCCGTTTTTTCACTTATAATCTGATTCTGAAAAATTGGTATTATCGAACTTAAGCGGATTCTAGGCCAAAATCACTTTATTTCTAAACATTAACTAATTCTAATTTTTCCACAAAAGAATAATTTAAATCACTAATTATTTGCACTCACTCCCAGACCCGGAGTTCTACAGGAAGGAAAAAGAAATAAAATTCATGAAAAAACCATAAATCAAAGAAAACATAACAGAACTCTGACTTGATTAACATTTAAAGCTGAAATTCAATGGCGAACACGAAAAAAATCGCAGAAATCAACAAAAAGGAAAGTACCAGAGCAAGTCTTCCGCGATTTGAGTTTGAAAATCAGGACCAAAATTCCAGCGAAATGAATCGCTTCGGAAGCAACGAAAAAAAGGTTGTGGTCATGGACGAGCAGCTTGAGCGCCACCAGCGCCGCCAGCACACACACCACCGCGAGAAAGGTCTTCACCTTCGTCGACTGCCGCCGTACCCATACGAAGAGCTTGTTCAGCGGCGCGTTCCTCTTACTCCCCATCGCTAATAAATTAATCCAAAATAAAAATCAACTATTATATGAGAGAGAGAGAGAAGGAGGCGTTGGTAGGCATGTGACACGAAGAAGGCATGCAATGGAAGAGGCGAGTTTGCTCTGGCAATTAATGGCGGGGGGCAGTAGGGTGGGGGTGGGGGGCGTAACGGAGGGATTACGGACATTTAATGCGTAGTTAGGCAGCTGATAATTTGACTGTTATTTTCGCCGGGGAGAATAATATTTTTATTGATTTAGGTAATCTGTTTGTGATTTTTTTCCACTTTTTGTTAGAGAATGCGATTTATTTATGTTTATTATTTTTTATTGAGAGAATATTTATGGATAAAATAGAAATAGAAATAGAAATAAAATAAGACCATGATTGTGTGATCACAGTCTCTATTTAACTAATCCGAGAGCGAATCAAGAACGATTACGTTAAACCGATTCCAAATTTTAAATAAATAATGGTAATTAATAGGGGTGTGCACGGATCGGTTAACCGACCGAACCGAACCGAAATCGAAGATTCGGTTGGAACCGAAAATCGAACCGATTTTTTGGTTCGGTTTTTGATTATTAGTTTAGGGGAGTTTCGGTTTTTTGTTCGGTTTCGGTTTTTGGATTCGGTTAACCGCTCCGAACCGAAAACCAAATGCAATTTTCAATTTTTTTTTTCTCTTTTAGTTGTAACTTTTTCTCTTTTTCTTTTCGATTGTTTCGTAAACCTAATTTTTAAACTTTTGGTCTACTGATTCTACCATTGACTCCACCTATTCTTTGAGGTGGCCAGACGACATAGGTCACACGTCCGCGGATCAAACCCAAAGGAATCTGCCAATCGAAACACTTCACATAAATTATACCCGGGTTTGAAGTTACAGTTGTATGCTGATCCCAAAAGCATTTGGGAAATAAATAAATGATAATGGTGCATCTTTCATATGCAGTGATTCCTGCTCTTACAATCTTGATATGGTTTTCTGCAACTCTGAATGGATAAGTTAGCTGAATAATTACTGCTCCTATTAAATTAATAATGCAATATGATGTTGGCTTTAAAGAATGGCTCAAAATGTGATTTGATGTGTAGACATATTATAATTCCATAAAAAAAAAATATGTGTGTGTGTGTGAAGGAAGCACAATTAACCGGTAAAAATTAAAATTCCAAGAGAGACGAAAATATATAAAATTAAAAAAAAACTGATTAACCGAAACCGGAACCGGAAAAACCAATTTTTTTTGTTTTAACCGAACCGAACCGTTGTAGTTCGGTTTGGTTTTCGGTTCCATAAAATGGCCAACCAAATTTTCGGTTAACCGAATTTTCGGTTCGGTTCGGTTCGATCGAATGCACAGCCCTCACTAATTAATAATTGTGTACACATGTATATTTGACTTACATAAATTTGTTGCAAAACTCCTCCAATGACTGTAACTAAATCTGGATTAGGTTTCCATCGCCGTATTAATAATTTTCTAGATTCTTCCCCATCTAACCACATACATGTAAGCTTCGCTTGGCGCAGACTATATGCTAGGTCATAATCTACCGTCCGACTATAACATACATAACTGAAGTTATGAAACTTTTTAGAGGAGATTATTTGTTTTCTTTTTTTTCTGGGAAAAGCATAATGTTGTTTTGACCATTTATTTTTAGTGAAAACAACTGTTCATCCAAACCATGGAAATGCCACGCATACTGTCGTTAATTTATTCCTTAATGTTGCATGTGGCATATTATTTGCACAATACTATTCATTCTTTGACTAACCCAAATTATTATCTCATTTTATTTTATTTCCAATAGATTTGAGGCATGAAAACACGATTTTCATAAGATCGTATTTGGGTGAAGAAATTTGACTATAGACATGCTTTTACGTTTGATAAAATCTAAAGTTCGACCTAAGCTCGAGTTCGATAAGTTAAAAATATTAAAACAAGTGTAAAAATATCAAAGTACTCGAGCTCGACTCGTGTTCGGCTCGATTCAAGCTCGATTTGGTTAATAACCAAACAAGCTCAAACATAAAATTAGAAGCTCGATTATATTTCAAACAAACTTGAACAACAGTACGTTCGGCTCGACTCAACTCGACTCGACTCATTTACAGCCCTACACACAAGCACACATTACATACATATTAATACTTTCATTATCATCCTCTTTTCTTTTTGAAATAATAAAATGAAAAGAAGAAAAAAATCAAACAATCTACACATTTAAATTCAAACATGTAAACAAGATATTTAAAATGGGGGAATTTCCGAATACAAAAGATTTTAAATCAATTCATTTGAAATCGACTTAATTTCCAAATACCACCAACCAAAAAACAACCTAAATTTATATTCAAATTGAACGTATAAAAAGGAATATTCAAGAGATATATAACGTCACTGATATCCATTCTCAAAACACAAATAAACGCATTATTGTTGTTAAATGCACTCTCTATCCTTACTTGCAGGATAACGATTAACAAAAAGCATCTATTGAAGTTAGGGCTGCCAAACTGTTGAAGTTAAACACCAAATTTAATAAACAAAATTAGGGTAAATTATTATAAAAAGGAAAGCTACAACACCTCTTCATATGCAATCCAAGACACCAAATAAGTACACCCTTCGTCCCATAAAAAAGTTCTTGTTTGAAAATGTACAACCTTTTATTTTGATGAAGGTACAACTTTACAAAAATCATCAATATATCTTCACACGACTTATTTTAATTTGTTGACTTATTCAATCATATCTAGCTAATATGTAAAATAAAAAAAAAATTAATTTTTACTTGAACTAGTAAAACGAGACGTTGGTTTTTGAAACATGACTCTTATTTTGGGACAATAAAATTCCAGATACATAATTTTTTTTATGGAACGGATGAAGTACAATTTATCATGGTTCTTGGGTAACCAAATGAATAGGCAACTTGATACAAACCGAAAATTTTCATTTGTGCCCCTTAATTTATTTGTTGAATTGCCTTTTTCAACCAAGATTGACTCAAATGTGCTTTTATCATAAGTGAATTGAAATTTCAACTAACAACTAATTTCAACTTTCCAAACAGGACGCAATTTTTTGGACATCATTTTGAAACACGACTCTTTTATGGAACAAAGGGGTACTACAACACACTACATATTAGCCAGCATCTCAATCTGACCACTTTTTGTTATTCAATGATCCAACTACAAAATATCCCCTAATTTAACCAACTCTACTGCAAATCTAGAGCAGATAAGACACAAACGAAGAGGGAGAGAAGTTTGAAGCCTCCCTCTATCTTTAGCCCTAAGAAGAAATGGAGGGAAAAAGAAAACGACAATTCCAAAACTTCTTTTCCGATTCCTTTTCACACATTAAACTTGAACATCACTAAACGAATACCTGACCTGTTAAGTTGTCTCGATGGAATAAGATGTCTTGGCAATGGATCAATCTCTTGACTGATTTCTCTCTCCCATTTGAAATGTCAAAGACAAAAATTCTCTTTTCAGGAAGCTGAAATAGGAGTTGACAGCGAAGTATGTCCCCAGAACTCGCGATGCAACAAGGACGACGCCTGCATTTCACCATATATCACGTTTTCTTTCTCAAAGTTCACTCTTGTGTGGATAATCTTATATAGTAGCAAAATTATATATTGGAGAACATGATTGCACAACTTAAGGATGGGCTGTTAAGCAAATGGTGTCCTGTCCTGTTGGAGAACCTAAATAACCTTAATGAATGTGAAGCTGGAGAAATATCACCATCGCGAAGGTTACGACCTTCACGATGGTGATAACCTCGAGATGATCGCTATCTTTAAGATCATGACCTTTGAGGTACTGATCATCTATAAGGTCCTGGCCTTCGAGATATCTATGTTGACTTTCCAAACTTCCATTCATTAAGCATATTTGTGTCTAATCAGGGGGAGGTGGCAAAAAACATATATTGTCATGAAGTGGCTAAAAAACATATAACCTTATAATGTTTGGCTAGAAAGACCCATTAAAACATATACATGCAAAGTCCTTCCATTTTAAGGGTTTGCGTGCCTCAATTTGGATGCAGATTAATTCTCCAAATATAAAGTAACACTGTGTAAACCACATCCTGCGTGAACTTAGTAAGGCGAGAATGCATGTTTACCAAGACTCAGTTCTAACAATTATCATGTTTAAAGTTTTGAACATGCAATTTGTATCAAGACTCTTCTCATGTATGAGCATAATGAATCAGAAACCAGTATTTGATAACTAAAAATGCTCCAAGTTAACATAGATTAAGAATTTCACCATGTTTCTGTTCAAACTATACTTATCAAGAGAATCAACAAATAAGTGCATGAGAAAAAACTTGAGCTTTGAGATGCAAGAGAATGGCATTACCTTCATAAGAAGGATTTATGCTTCTACTTTCTTCGGCTGCTTCGCTGACACAGATTTATCTTCCTTTTTCCTGCAAGATAGAATAAGATGAAGTTACAAGCTCAGTGAATGCATCTCTAAGCATCTTCCGTTAGAAATTTAGAGTACATCTATATGCAGATGGTGAAATCATGAGAGCTAAATCCATGTTTAAAAGTTGAAACTATACATTGACCACAAAACATCCTACACAAATTCAAAATACAGTATTAATGAATAACTTACTGCTTGATGATTGACATTGGCCTCTGATAACCTTCTTTCTTCTCTTGAGGATTTGGTTTTTGTGCATTTCTTGATTCTGGTTTCCAGCTTGCCTTGAGTAGTGACTCGCCCAATAACTCAGCAATATCTGTAGCCATAGTCTCAGCTTTCTTGATAAACGGAAACCTCTCCTCTTCAAATTGATTAGACAACCATAAATACATCGACACCACTTGGTGCCTAGACTCCAGATCCAAAAGCTCCGAATCACTGCGAGCAGCACCTCTGGGCATGCCCATAGCTATATTAACCGGAAGCTTCTGGGAGTACGAAGAGGCAAACCTCAAAAGATGGTACATTGCTTTAGGATCCCTGATATTAACTGGGGCAAAGCAAAAGTTGAATCGGTCTTGTAGAGATAACCCCTGAACCCTCTCCAACATATTCGCTATTTTCCTTATATGCAGATGCTGGCACAGAAAATAAGTCCCGTCTAAACGGCAATTCTCCCCAAACTTCTCAAGGATCTGTGCGAATTTCAAATCCGGAACTTGCCCTGCAAATAGCTCAACTTGCTCATAGAAGGGAAAAAGCCCCATTTTCTTGACATCATCAAAAGGTTTCTTTAAGCACTCAATCAAGTAGTCCAGGTCTTCTAGCTGAAGGGTGGTGGTTAATCCATCAGGATAACGACTGCCCCTGCGACCAGCTCTCCCAGCAATCTGTTTCACCTGTGATGCTGGAACTGGAACTATTTTGTCACCATTGTACTTCGAGAGATTATAAAAGACAATCCTTCGAATATTTAAATTCAGACCCATTCCCACAGCATCACTGGCAACCAGGACATCGTACTCATTATCTTGGTCGTTGAACAGAGAAGCTTGCTGTCGACGAGTCTCGGGTGGCAAGGCACCATATATGACACAACACCGATGATTTGTGGACTTCTCAATCGCTAATTTAACCTCAAAGATTTCTCTCCTCGAGAATGCAACAATACAGTCTCCTGACCTCACATTTTTCAAGTCTCCCAAGAGGGTCTTCGCCTCAACCACAAGAGGTTTAAACCTCTCGTAATGGTGCTCTACCAGTTCATCCCCAGTATCCTTACAGATCTTCCTAACTACATTCAGAACACTCGGATCACCGCATAAATGTATCTCGTCAGCCTTCAGACCAAGCAACGCTCTAGTCCAAGCATAACCTCGAGAAGAATCAGCCATCATTTGAATCTCATCCACAACAGCCACGTCATACAGTTCATCCGTTGATGCCATCTCAACGGTGCAGGCAGTATGGTTTGAGAATGGAAACTCCTTTCTCTCTTGACCTGTAAGTAGACTGCAATAAACCCCTGATGCATTCACCCTATCAAAAACCTCCATGGCTAACAACCTTAGAGGACTACAATACACACCTTTCTTTGCTTCCATAAACCTCTGCAACGCATTATATGTTTTCCCACTATTCGTTGGGCCACAATGATAGATTATCTTCCGCTTCATCGCCCGAGCAAAAGGGAACCATGTGTGTGGTTTCGTCATATCCGCAGACGCCACCATTTCTCTAAACCTCTTAATTTCATCAGGGAACTCTTCCATGCAAAACTCAATGAAGATGGGAAACAAAAACCTATCAGCATCATTACCAGGCCCCACATATATCAAATACTTAGCTAAGTCATTCTTGCATCTTTTCTCAAAAAAGCTGCAGAACTTTCTAGCAGCAGAAGGGTAAAAGGAGGAACCAATGTAAACGGCAAGAGCCTGGTCGGAAGCCCAACCAGAATGGCGAAAGCACCTGAAAACTTCAATCAGAGAATGCAAATCACTGCGAGAGAGATCGACGCCCTTTTTGGTATGCTTGAGCTCCTTATATATTTCTGCAGGATCCCGATTTGCTATTTTCGCAAAATTCAATCTCTCCTCTTGCCCAATTTCTTCTTCACCAACATTATTGGGTTTGGCATCATTTTGAACTACTGTAGTTGAATCAAAACTAGGTTTCTCATAAGCTTTGGTTTCACCTTGAACTATCTCAGTTGAATCAGAAACAGATTTTGCATCAGGTTCGGTTTCATTTTGGACAATTTCAGTAATATCAGAACTAGGCTTTTCTGTTCCTGGGGGGAACCACTTGCTGTATAAGTCTGATAAAACGCCTAATTTCCTAATTTGAGTGAACTTTGGTGGTAATAACTGTAATTGCTTAGGGATCTTCTGGTGATTACAAATTAGGGTTCGTGAAGGTTGAAAATGGTGGACGAAACTTCTAGAAACTAAATCCTTAACCACAAACGGATTTCTAGCCTTGCGAGAATAAATAGATAAGAGCCGTATTGTAGTGCTTCTAGCCATGGACAAAGGATAGGTAAGAATCAAAGAGATTAAAGTTACTTCTTTCTAAACAAATAACAGAGCAAACAAATAAATCAACCTACAACACATTGTTAGGGAAGAAGACGAGCAGAGGTTCTGATGCTCGGAATCCTTTTCTAGAAGCTTCGGCGGGTGGCGCCGCTGGGGCGGTTGTTAACGGTGGGTGGTGATGGAGAGTCTCCAGCCCAGCTATTTTGACGGAAAATTTTGTGAAACCATGGCGATTTTTGCATTTGGCGGTTAATGCTGATTTTTTTTTCTTTTTTCTTTTTTCTTTTTAAACCCTAACCTATAAACAGTAATTTGTAACATTTGCATTTTTTAAAATAAAATAAAATTTATACGATGATTTTTAAAATTTATCATCAATAGATCCAAATAATTTTCGAACTGAAATCAAAGGAGTCCAATCAGGACGTGATGATTTAATTCAAATAATTTTATTAATTATTATCTAAACTATTAATACATTTTGATAACTTTTTAATGATTATTTAACAATATCTTATTAATTTTACCACATTATTTCCTAAAACAAATATTAAATCTAGAATTTATGCAATTAAAATTTTCACGTCCAGATTTTTCACGCCCACTCAATTCATAAACAAACACAGCGAGACTTTGGTCTGTGACATAATAATGGGCTCGGCCCAATTTTTTGTCTTTTAATTTAGAATATGAATTTTGGATCACGGGCCACAGATTTTTAAACAAAATTACTTGTTATAAGGGTCAATTAGATAAGCTCATGTATCTAAAGGCCTATGAAGTCCAAATGTTGTGAGGGAAGCCTATAATATCTTTATGTTTGTGCTAGAGTGGTCTCATCGGATATGAGATGGGGTCATCCTTACATATGGGCTGAATGGGATGGAGATGAAATTTGCCCCATCCTACTTCCATTCTCTTACATCAATCTATCATTTTAATAACAATAAAACAACCTACAAAATGCTATTGATTTGACTGCTACAGTACACATCCAACCCTACCCTATCCATACACACACACTTTTTTGGATGTAGTTGGACTCCAACATCCGAAGGACGTAGCTCATTCGGATGTACTACGACCAACTACATCCTAGCACAAACATAGCCTAAGACTATGTTTATCCACAACTCAACCCAACCCAACCTTCTAATAAAAAAATCATTTCTCTCTCATCCACATACACAACTCAACCTCCAACTTTTTAAGTGTTTATTAGTGACACCAACCCAACCTTTAAAATAATTTTTTTTTTCTCATTATTTATTATTGAATAATATTTATAATCAATTTTTTATTTAAAAAAGTGTAAGAAATATATAA
>JAUEKW010135261.1:0-11657 GCA_032274785.1 Ajuga reptans
TATATATATTTGATAAACCTCAGTTGTTCATCACAATTTTTAAATCAGTAATCCCCCTTTACTATTAAAGTAAGAGAACATCAAATTTTTTAAAACACGTCTCATCTATATAAGCACTCTGCCAGAAAAAATACGTGCCGCTCATACATACGGTAGAAATTTATTTTATTTTTTAAAAATAAAAAAATTATGGACGTTTATAAATTTTTCATTATTGGTGAAAAATATATCAAATTAATCCTTATTTCATGATCTTCAATTAGATATACATATTTCATATAATAAATTTGATGGATTTATTGTGGTGTGGTGTAAAAAGTAATTGTGGTGTGGAGAGACTTTTTTGTGGTGTGAATAAAATTGCCAAAAAAAAAAAAAAATACATGACTTTTACCCTTTTTTGCAATTTAATCATATATTTTCTAAAATTACAAATAAATACATGACTTTTACTTTTTTTTTTGTAATTTAATCATATCTTTTTTAAAATAGCAAAAATATGCATGAATTTTTAAATTTACAATTCAATGCATCAATAAACTTTCCGGTAAGATTGTGATGATATGCTGCTAGAGCTAAAGGAACTTTGCCAAGTCGGACGCCACCTCAACATAAATAAAAATTATGTGTTTTAAATAGGAAAATTAAAAGGAAAAGGAATTTACCCATCTACATACTTATCATCGGTCCCAATCCACTCAAAACCCTATATTACTTTACAGTTAAAAAATTTAAAGAAGAGGACGTGTAGTAAGTTAAAGAAGCAGGAGCGGTGACTTTGAGGATAATAGATCCGTAAAAGTTCTTATTGAAGGTTTTTGTCATCTTCTGATTACTGACATTGAAAGTGGGAAAAAAGTAAAGATAATTCTAAATTTATTTGATTCAATCAATTTGAATGATTTCTTACTTAAAATTGTTTCTGGTTTATTGTGCTTCAATGACCTTTAATTTTGTTATAGAGATTTACTAAAGTAAACATGAAAGTTCCCCAAAGATGCGCTAAGGTGCTGTAAAAGAAGGAAAAATGAACATGAATAGATAAAAAAGAACTTCAATAACGCACAATAATAAAACAGAAGAAATTATGATGGCTTTTTTTCTCATCCAGAACACATAATTTTTATTTGTGTTGAGGTGGCGTCTAACATGACAAAATCACTTTAGCTCCGGCAGCCACATCATCACATTCTTACCAGAAAGTATATTAATGTATTGAATTGTAAAACTTTAAAAACTCATGCAGTTTTTTATAATTTTAAAAAAGATATATTAAATTGCAAAAAAAAAAGTAAAACTCATGCATTGTTTTACAATTTTAAAAAAGATATGTTTAAATTACAAAAAAAGGGGTAAAAGTCATGCATCTTTTTACAATTAACCCTAAAAAAACTAAATGCTGATATTTACTTAATTTTAATATATAAAACATAGTAATATATAATATATATACACACATATATATAATGACTTATGTACGTTTTATAATGCTTTATAGCAATATTAAAACTTAATCATATATTATTAATATAATAAAAAAATTTATCTCGTGCATCGCACGGGCAAACATCTAGTTCTAGTTAAAAGACAAATATAACAAACTAGTGGTACCAAATAGATACCGTTAAAAAAATAGATACCGTTAAATACACCACTTTCAACAATTCAACTTTTTTTTTTCAGGGTGAACAATTCTAACTTTGATTTCTTCAAAAAAGAAAGAAAAAAAAAACTAAAAAAAAGAAACTGTTCAACTTTTGACATCACTATTGTTAGTTCTTCTGCTTGTTTCCTTATCATCCAATCTTTATCAATAAAAATCACGCTCCTTTCCATATTTGTAAATATTGATAGTATTGCACTTTTATTCAAACACAATAAACAAAACAAATTATACAAGTAAATTTCAGTATCTTAGTTGTACCAAGGGAATCGAAAGACCCTAAAATCAATTTACACACAATTCCAAACCCTTAATTTGAATATATTTTCTCGGATAACAGTCTTTAACGGCTACAGAAGGAAGCATATGGCTAAAGCAAAGCATCAAAAGTCCAAGCCTAGTAGACAACCCAAACAAACCCATGTAATTTTAAACCCTAGTCTGCTTCTTCTTCCTACTAACAATAATTTTTTATTTTTTTTTAAACCTTTTTTCTGTATGTGTGGTTTTTGATGCTGTGAATAGAGTAAAAAGCGCGGCGGAAGGCAAAACGATGTGTCTGAATTGCGGGCCCAGCTTGATATTTTAGGTTTGAAAATCATTCAGGTGACTGCAGATGGTAATTGTTTTTTCAGGTGCGTTTATTTGGATTTTATTTGGTTACCTAATTGGAAGATGATTATACGCACTAGTGGTTTCAAGCGATAAATTTGATCGATTTTTTCTTTCTTCCTTCTTTTTGCGGCAGGGCATTGGCTGATCAATTGGAAGGTGATGAGGATGAGCATCAGAAGTATCGGAATATGGTGGTCGGGTTTATTAAGGTAAACCTATGAAAAATGGATATTTGCTGTTTTTAACAAATTTAAAGGCATTTAAGATGTTGGATAAGTTTCCTTGATTGTCGTTTCTGTACACTTCTGGAAATTGAGCAATTGCTAGGGCTTCGTATCATTGGTTTTCTTTTACTTTAGTTGATAGTTGGTGATGATGATTCTTATACGAGATCATTCTAATATTAGAGGTTCTTCTAGTACAATTATGCCTGCAATGAATGTACTGTCAAGTCCGCGACTTGAGGTTGAACGCCTTCTAACTTCTCTAATTAATTGATTGAGAGTGATCATTGGAATGTAGGTTTTTGTGTAAGAACTTGATGGAAGCATGAATTATGTACCAATTTAGATTGCCTTTTTAATATTTTATTAGAGTAAATGCCAAACCTGGGAATTTGCTGTATAGCTCAATTTGGTGGTAACAACTACTAGTAGAAACTAACGTTTTGGTGGAAGTTGCTAATTTGCTTTCCTTTTTTTAGAGCTATAACATTGATAGATGAGGTGCATTTGACAGGAGAACCGCGAAATGTTTGAGCCTTTTGTGGAAGACGAGGTTCCATTTGATGAATACTGCCTATCCATGGGAGAAGACGGCACTTGGGCCGGACATATGGAATTGCAAGCGGCTTCTCTTGTCACTCACAGTAATATATGCATTCACAGAGTAAGTTACTTTCCCTTTGTTATTTTAACCCGTTCATAAATGAACAACTTAGATGGGATATCTCCTAACTTATCTAATTATGGAAACAGCAACATGCTTTTTTCGCTAAGTTTTTATATTGTCGTCAATGTTTATAGATTTGATTAGGGTTTTTATTTAATTATTTGCAGCACATGTCTCCGCGCTGGTATATACAAAATTTTGATAAGCATGAAGCTATGATGATTCATCTGTAAGTACATTTGAAATTATATATTTTAATTATATTCATATGCATGAAGCTTTTTTCTACCAATTAAGTTCACTCTTTTTTTCTATTAACAGATAGGTTGCTTCAACTTAGTATCTATTATGCTACCAACTTTTGTTTTCATATAATATTGGCTGCTTGCTAGTTGTTACTTAAATTCCAAAAGCTTAATAAAGAGTTTTCTGACAGTAATTTATTGCATTACTCTTTCCACTGGATAGAGATATTTCAGTGTACTCAGGTTCTTAATTTGAATTTGGGTGCCAATATTAGACTGGAAGCAGTGTTAGAATGTTCCACGTTCCCTATATGCTCATAGGAAGAAAACTTGCTCTACCCAAAAGCATTTAGCTTGTAAACTCTTCAAAGTATAGTGTATGCAATGACTTGATATGTTTCCTCAGATGTCAAGCATGCACATCTTTGCTGCATGTTCTAATAGTGCATGTTTATGACTTTAAATTAGAGGTGGCACTTCGGATTATGAGGTCGTGTTAGTGCCTGATTTCAGGTCGATTGGGGTTATACATCAAAAGTTATTTGATACATATGATTATTACGTTTTAAGATAAATTATTGGCTTCGTGTCGATTCGGGTCAGAATCGGGTCAATCATGTTTTTGTCGGGTTGGTTTCGGGTTCCTCTCAGTAAATCCTGGTCGGATCGAGTTCATGTTGTCGTGTCGGGTTAAGGATTTCCACGCCTACTTTAGATGTTTCCTTTGTTGTCAAGCATGCACATGTTTGTTGCATGGTTTAATATTGCGTGTTGTAGTTGCGACGACCTTCCGTTCCTTAATTGCTTATGTCAGCTTTCCTCGGTTGAAAACATATCTAATCTGTATGCTTGTTTATCTTTAAGTTGATTTTATATTATATTGAATATGGATGGGGCCCACATCGTGTTTAGTTAGTTGCTACCTTTTCAAAGATGTGTCCCTCTCTAAAAGGGTAAGTATCGATTCCATAGGCCAATTGGATAAGATGGAATCGATCTATTTTTTGTACATGTAGTTGTTTTGGCCTCTCCTGGACAAGTTACACCTATTCATCTTTTTCAAGCACCTGCCTTTGTTCTTTTTTAATTTTCTTTTTTGTTCTTGTTTTTATTTTTGTTTCTTGATTTCAATCTCTGAACTTGTTACCTTTGCAGTTCATATCATGACGGAGAGCATTACAATAGCGTGCGCTCAAAGGATGACACCTGCTCCGGACCTGCCAGGCCAATTGTTATAAAGGTATCTCTCGTCGTTTTCGAGCACATATTACCTGTACTAGTTATTCCTATACCAAGAGAATTTGATCTCCCTGATAGCGCATAGTACCTGCATTATTTTATCTTGTACCTAAAATCTGATAACTTCTAGCTATGTCGAAAAGGGTGATGCTGATCTTTCAGCAAAATCCGATCAACCAAAACCAGCTGCCAAGAAGCATAGAGACGAACGCGGAAGGAATGTTTTTCATGAGGACTCCATTAAATTGGTGAAGGCTGGAAGTGGATGTGAAGATGTAAGAAAAATTGAAGAGGTAATTATATCTAACAGCCGAAGCGCTCAAAGAAGAGCAGTAAAATAAAATCATAAGCCAGATATGGGCCTGGTGCATTTTGTCAAACGGTTATGTTCCTATAATTGATATTTATTTGAAGTTTCCTTTCTATTTTTCCTATTGCCATTCTAGGCTTTACTGCAAGTGGGTGGTGATGTTGATGCTGCAGTAGTGGTTCTTGTGGGTGAACAAGGATGTTCAGATCAGATAGTTGCTGAAGATGAATGTTCTCCGTCAGCAAAAACTTCTTATGGTAATGAATGGCTATTATGTCTTCTGTTCTTCACCTTACTTATCCTGTATCTCTTAACTGTGTTATATATACTACCTGAATGTTATCCTTCCTCAAGTATCTCTGTGGATGTCATGTTGTTTACTTACATTACAACTTTTCTTCTGTAAAACTAATTATGAACAACTAATGAACCTGTAAGGAGTTCGAATATTTGGTGGACAACTAGGGTTTAGTTTCTATTATTTTTCTACGTTAACATTATCTGCATTTTTTTTTTTACTTCAGTCTACTAAGTATGTGATCACTTCCCTGTTTAACCTCGACTGCTGAAATAAGCCGGTAATTGGTATATGCTTCCTTAATTAGTAGATGTCATCTCGTGTGGAAGTATTCTTATTGAGAAGATCTCCCTTTCAGGATTGTTTAGTCTAAGTAGCAACGACTTGCTAGGTACTTTTTAGTCTCATAAAGGTGAATAACAATGCCATGAGTGTACAAAAAACATTCAGTTTCCTTTTCAAAGTCAGAATCACTTTGTCCAGACTTATCATATGAATGAAGTGATTTAGCTATGTCTGATTCGTCGGATATTTATGTGACAGTAACATTTCCAGTGTTAACATGAAGCTATTATCATTATTATTGATAGAGAATTAGAAATTCTTAAGCATCGGTAGTGTTTTAATCTATTCCTATTCCTATTTATAGATCAATTTTAGACATCTTAATACATGCTGGAGTTTTCTTCATACCACAGGATGCTGCAATCATTCTACTGCTAGGGACATTTATTTTGAGGAAAATGAGTTTGTTATTTCTATTTTTCTATTTAAATTTTTTTTTGGGATGAGAAACATATTAATTTGCTTCATGTTACTAATTTTGAGGTTTACCAGATGAGAGTCAAGATGAGAACTCTGATCAGCATAAGTTGTTAGTTGAAGACCAGACATGTAAACAAGATTTATCTGGCAGTGATGCCGGAAAAAAATACAGGCAAAATCTTCAACCCGATGAAAAGGTTTTATCATATATATGCAAGAAACTGAAAAAATCTGAAGTACTTTTAGGCCTTTATTACTTGCCTAGCTGATTGACATGTGATTTTGTCTCTAAGATGGTGCAGAAAATTTCGAGAAACAAGGCCTGCCCATGTGGCTCGAAAAAGAAGTACAAGTCCTGCTGTGGTACAGTTGCTGGGAGATCTTCTGCCAGATTTCCGGTGTATGATTTCTAGTAATTGCCCCTTTTAAAAACCCAATTATATATCTGTTGATTACTTGGTTAATCATTTTTAGGAACTCGTCTTGGTAAAAATAGACGTTGTGGTCTAGGATGCATCGTTCATCTATTGTCAACATAATTCATATCTGGGATCAAACACAATCCTCGTAGCTATGTTTCCCCATTTGGCTTATTTATGTATCTTCCCTGAGATTTTTGCATGACCTTTTATTTTACTCCTGCTCCGTTTTCTTTATCGATATTACTGAAAAAAGCACCCACATGAAATAAAAGATCTGTAGAGTTATATTTCCATGGTAAAACATATGATTAAAGCATAGGAAGTTACATTTTTAGGTGTCTGTGCTGAAAACCTACAATTACATTCTAGAAAACAGAAAGAAAAAAAAAGAATGAATTCTTCCGACTTTGTCCTTCCATTGTTATGCTCATTAATGTAGATGTTTCTTGACAACAATCAGGATGAATAAATTCAATCTGCAAATAATGTAACTGCGCCAGACCGGGTTATAAATTTTTTCATTTTCATCGATTATGTAACATATTAATTTAATTACCTGAAGAGTCTTTTAACTTGTCAAATTGTAGTTAATTACCAAGATCTGATTATGAGTTTATTAAATGGTAAAAGAATAAACATCCGTATTGTTGTTCCTGAAGGGTCCCCGTGAATTCTTAATTGGAATTACAATTCTTTTGTCATATTAATTAATTATTCACTTTGTGATTCTGATATTTTACATGGTTGAATAGACCCATATGAAAACAAAAGGTTGCCTAAAGCTATTGCATATGCACTTATCCGGCACAATGAATTCACCTAATGAAATGCCAATCCTCTGAGAAGCTTATTGCTTTCATGAAACAATTGATCTTGTTATAAATTATTCTGTATTGCTTAGTGCTGTGTTTGGCACTTTCAAATCTCGCAGCTTTCTGTTTAGGTACAAATTCCAGTTTCTTCTAATATATCATTGTAAATGGATATACAGATACCAGACAGTGGACTACGGGAAGAGCCGGAAAGACAGAAAGCAAGCTAGAAAAGGTGGCGTAACTGGTCATAGTTCAGCTCATACTGATGGAGGGCCACCTGACATGGGTGCATTGTGCATCTAACCAGATCTTTCGGGTACTCGTTGCATCTATTCTCATTGGTTATTTATTAAGTTGTGTATGGATTGAATACACACACTGCACACATGTGTGCGCACACAGACAGAGCACACATGTGTGCGCACACAGACAGAGCACACATATGTATACTGCACTCATATACACACACACACTCAATATTGTGGGAAAGAGAGTGAGAACTGAAAAACAAACAATTCAAATCCACTTGGATTTTCAAATACAAAGGAGTGAAAATAAATTTATTTGAAATCATACCTTACTAGGCTAAGCTAAAGAATTCTATGATACTAGTAGGAATTCAGATCTCTTCGCTTCAACTAGGCCTATAGTTCTAGAATTCTATGCGAAGCAAGATCGAGAAAATGAAGTTTTTCAATCACCGACTCAAACCCATTTGTCGAATTGTACTCGGTAGAATATGGAGGTACTTATGATAGAACATGCCAATATGGCATTTCACAATAAAGTGATAGACGGAACTGCCATGGAACGACTTATTAGTAGATTAATTGATCACTTCGGAATGTAATATACATCACACATCCAGGATCACATAAAGACTGGGTTTTCAATGCTACATCCATTTCAGTAGGAATTGATGATCTCTTAACAATACTCCAAATCCCTCAATCCAAGCACAACCTCAATTGTGTCATGCTAGATATTCGGTCTTATGTAGGTATATATCCAAAATTCGATGAGGGGCGCATTCTTTTAAGTTTGACGCCATGTATTTTTCTTTCACTATGTCCTTGAAATGAACCAGATGGAAAAATGAGTAATTGAACCCAAATTAAGTATTCTTTGATTTCTTACCCCTCCCACACCTCCCGCCTTTATTAGTAATATATATACATGTATATATGATTATATGTCATCATTTCTTTCTCATAAATTTGCTTTCACTAATGGTGGAATAACACATGTAAACAGACAAAAGGCATACCCTCACCAGTGTCTAGATTCCATGATTTTGCAAAATTTTGATATAATCATCATATCTCTGCTCTGATTCAGTGCTCTTATTTCTGTCGAACTAATATTATTGATTTATTCCATAAGAATGATTTATTGACTTTCCGTCTCTTTTTTCAGTTAAAGCTATTTCTGAAATTAGTAACAGTCTATCTGACGATACTGCAGTTAAAAGAGAAGATTTTAACAGGAAATTGCAATCTCAGCCCATTTCAAGAAAAGTGACTGATTACTAATTGCCTTCACTCTTTGCACTCTGATTGGATGGATGTTGTATTTATGTGATAAATTATCTTTTTGTTTTTGTTTGTTTGTTTTATTTCTTCAATAGTGAAGCTAAACAAGTGAACGAACAATAGGAGTGTGTTTGGATGGGTTTGTGGGCAAACCCGTTGAGGGAAGCCCAAACCCATCCATATGTAGGGTTGAGTGCAAACCTTTCACAAACCGGTTGTGTATTAGCTGTAGCACAATTGTCTCTCCTCTAGCAAATGAAAAGACACAACCCTGGTGCCACTCATTTTATCTCTCTCTCTCTCATCGAAAAGTTACTACCTCACATTATATCTCTCTCTAATCGAAAGGTCACGCCTCTTCCAGGCCTTTTCTTCCGTCTGCGACGGAAATTGTCTCTATCTCCCTCTTTAATCTGTTTAGCTTCACTGCTACAAGTGAAATTTATGGCCTCAACGACCAAAAAATTAAAGATCAACCACGGATCTTTGATGGGGATCTCTGATTTTGTTGATGCTTCCGTCGTTTTCGAAAAAACGCTCTCTGATAGGGCTTTAAAGTGAGATCTTGCAGCCAAGTTCAAATCTTGGCTTTTGCAGAGATTCGTCCGCGAAGTAGATAATTTCTTTGACTAGAGTTTTAATTCCATAGTGTGTTTGGTGTCGGTATTTGCTGTGAGTTGTGTGCTTTTAATTCTGTGTTTCCTGTTATAGCTTTTATGTTTTCTTCCTTTTGCATATAAGATGGGGCCTCGCAGTACACACACCTCTCACACTTTTTCCACAAACAACCCCCCCCCCCCGGCGGTGGTCGAACTTCTGAGCCGGAAGAGTTTGTAGAATCGTCTAAACCTATTTTCCCCAAAAGAAAGGTGCATAAAAATATTATGTGTTTCATTTTTTGTTAAGTTTTGTGCTTGTGTGTTCTAGATCTGGTAAATCTGTATTGTTTTCCTTTTCTGGTATTTAAGTTTTGTGGTGATGTGGTTTGGTTTCTTCTGATTTTGGATCATGCTTGTTGCTTAAGTCTGATGTTGAGCCTTTTAAAATTTGTTTATATGGTAAAAAATGACATCCATCTGTTTGCATGCCTTGTTATGTATCTGGTTGGCAAATCTCCGGGTGGTGTATTGGCCCGAATAGCATTGGTTTTGTGCAATCTATTACAAGTTCACCATATAGGGTTTCTTTTACCTATTGAGTGAGAGTAAAACTTTTCCCTCGGCGTAACTATGTTGGTTTAGGACTGTAGGAGTGGGAGATGAGTGTTACTAGGCATCACCCTTCATTTCAATCCTTTAGGGGAGGGGCAGTAGAGTGTTGTTTCAGTTTCAACTGTTTGACCAATGGTCTGTACATTCGGATGTCAAGTTAGGTTTGCTTGGTTCCATTACAGATTAGCAACATGTTGTAGTTATGTAGAGTTGGACTTCGTTGCTTAGGTGTTTAGGGTTTAGTTAAAGGGTTGTGTTGGGCCCATTTTTTGTTATCTAGCAAACTAATTGCAAAAATAACCCCTTGGTAATCCAATATTTGAAAATTAATTGCTAAAATAACATATTGAGCAGTTGATATTTATGAATTATTGTAATAGTTGGACATGATTTTGTACTGTTGATTGGGTTTTATTTCGTATCCCTTGTAAATGTGACAATGCTAATGATGAGTGAACTCTTTTAATTCTTTCCCTTTTTGAATAGTTGATTTTTTAATTTTCATAGTTGAATCTGGAAACAAATTAATTCTTCAATTTCTGGAATTTTTGGCTTTGCAACGTTGAAAACAATGAAATGTAAGCTACTTTTACTAATTTGCAAGTGAAAAAATTTCTGGAAATATGGAAACAAACCTGCAAATTTTAAAATTTTGGACGTTTGAGTAATTTATAATTTTCCGTCAATAAAAGCACTTCAGGAGTTCTACAAAATTCTGGAAACTAATTGGGCTGTTTACAATAGTTGTAAAAAATAATAATTGTGGTCTTTTACCAAAAAAAGAAAAGAAAATGAACCAGAGGAATGCATATCTAATTTCACTCACCTATTTTTAAAAACTAATTCGGAGGCTAAAAAAGTCAAAATTTGTAAATACATCCCAACCTTTCATGATTTTACTAAATATAACATAACCTTTTAATAATTGATGATTAAATCATAACCTATCGAAATTTTGACAATTATAGCATATGTTAATTTTTTTTGTTAAATGTCTTCCTACGTGGTTGACGGAAAGCCATGTGACAATGCTTACTCAGAAAATTACTAATGCAAAATATACAAATATATTACAATGTTTCACATTTTAACAAATATACTACAATATTTTCAATAATTGTTGATTAAATCACAACATATCAATTTTTTATCAATTACACAAATTCAGTAGATATTTCATCTCCTTACATTCATCACTCATAAATATTCAGAAGCTACTTGCAGAAACTGTAGTGTAAAATTTAAAGATGTCAAAACAGGTCCGGTCCTAGCCCAGCCCTAAAAATACTAGGGCTGGGCCTTAGTTTTACAAGCCCTAATAGCATAAGGGCTTTTAGCCCGGCCCTTTTAGGCCCTCCGGCCTACTAGGGCTTGGGACGGGCTAGGGTAGGGTCGGCCCTGAGGGCCCTATTTATTTAATTTATATAGATTATCTATAATATATAGATATATATTATATATAGTATCAAATTTAGAGCACGTTTACTTTACTCCTCCGACTCTTCTACTTTGAAGATCATTTTTTCTTCTACAATATTGTATTCATGTTTTTTTGTGGTGCTGCTAGGCTTTAGTTTTTATTATTTTCTACTCTTCAAAAAGTGTGTTTTCTATCTCTTTTAGTAAATATATTGTGGTTCTTGAATATATC
>JAUEKW010135279.1:0-11654 GCA_032274785.1 Ajuga reptans
ACGGAGGTGAGAGCGGCGGAGCCTGAACCCCTGTACCGGAGATTGTCGGCGTTGGGGCGTACCAAGGGGGCTGTGGCGAGTACCATAAATGAGTTCATAAGGGAGGGCAGGATCGTCAGAAAAATTGAGCTCGAGAGTTGTATCAAAGAACTTCGCAAGTATAGACAATTCCACCATGCTCTCGAGGTGCGTAGGTCTGTGTGTGTTTCTGGTGTGCGTATTTATGTATTATGAAATGTCGCTGGTTCGATACTTTAATTCTGTTAATTTTTCAGTAAAAAGGATATGGAAATCTAAGTGACATAATTGTCGGATTAGAACTAGGTTTGCTTAAAAATGCTTGGATTAAGAAAAAGTTGGTGCAGTTATCTCAAGAATTGTGAAAAGAATACAATATTTCTGGAATAGATAGTGTGGCTATAATTTGGGGGTTTCAGGCTGGAAACCTTTAAGAAAGCTTTGATGGAAAATGTGATGTATTAGGAAGACAAATTTTCAATGTAAAACGTGAATGTATGCTATGTTTTGGGGAGATGGGCATGAGAAGATAAATTTTCATCTGAGACGAAAAAGTGAACAAAGTTTTATCACTTATTCTTTATATTCTTTATTGGATCATGTATTTTGGTTTTTGATTGATTGTCTTTTGAAAGATTATATTGTCATGAGAAAAAAGCAATACCTTGAATACATTGATCATCCTGAATTAATGAGCACTGTCTTATTGTTCTTGCTTATAAACGGCTAAAGTATAGGCCTTCTCCTTTTACCGTCAAAATTTATACTGCAACTTTTAGGGAGGAAGAAGTGACTAGCTTGAATGCATTGATTATAGCTACTGTCTCTTGATATAATGAGCAATGTTTTATTGTTATTGCCTATAAATGGCTAAAGTTGAAAACTTTTTTGCCCCCTTTTTTTCGTGGATGTTGTTTTGAGGTTCCTGTACTGTTTTATACGTCCAGATAATGGAGTGGATGGAGGTTCGGAAGTTTAACTTTGCGCACAAAGATTATGCAATTTGTTTGGATCTGATTGCGAAAGTAAAGGGAATAGATGCAGCTGAAAATTACTTCAGCAGCTTATCTCCCTCGGCGAGGGTCCATTGTACATATGGTGCACTTCTAAACTGTTATTGTGAGGAGAAGATGACTGATAAGGCAGTCGATCTCTTCAGTAAAATGGTTAAAGACAACATGATTGTCAAATCCCTGCCTTTCAATAATCTCATGTCAATGTATCTCAAATTAGGGCAGCCAGATAAGGCGATTTTCTTGGGCAAGAAAATGAAGGAGGCGAAAGTTCGGCCAGACACGTTTGCGTACAACTTATTGATGAACAGCTACGCACAGTTAAATGATATCGAGGGAGTAGAAAGAGTTTTCGAAGAGATGAAACTGGAAAACTGGAAGCAATGTAATTGGACAACGTATAGTAACTTGGCTGTTATCTATATGAGAAATGGATATCAAGAAAAAGCTAAGTTGGCCCTCGAAAATCTAGAGGAGATAATGGATGCCCATGATCGTCAGGCATACCATTTCTTGATAACCTTGTATGCTGGGCTTTCCGATCTTTATCACGTCCAACGTATTTGGAGAGCATTGAAGTCGACACTGAATGTCGTGACAAACAGGAGTTACATTGTCATGCTTGAGTCTCTGGGCAAGCTGGGTGATATTGAAGGGATGAGGAAATGCTTTAAAGAATGGGAATCGATGTGTTCTAGTTACGACATGAGATTGGCTAATTCAGCTATTTGTGCTTATTTGAAACACGACATGGTTGAAGAGGCCAATTCTGTCCTTGAAAGCGCGATGAATAAATCAGAAGGGCCTTTCTTCCATGCATGGGAAATGTTCATGACTTTCTATCTGGAGAAAAATCAAATAAAGCAAGCTTTGCAGATAATGGAGATGGTGATATCGAAAGTTGGAGACAACAAATGGAGACCTAAATCAGGCACCATTGATACATTCTTGGACTATTTCAAGAGAGAGAATGATGTGAGTAGTGCAGAGGAATTCTACGAGTTGATGAAGAGGATAAACTGCGTGGATAGCCGTTTGTATGAATCTTTGCTTCGTACGTACATTGGTGCTGGAAGCACAATGCCTGATATGCGTTCGAGGATAGAAGGGGACGGGGTTGAAATTAGCGGAGAGCTCGAGCGCTTGGCTGCGAGCATTTGCCCTGTATGATGACGCGTGTGAAGGGGTCCGTATAATTCTCCTTCCGTTTTCAATTTTGGAAACTAAAATGGATTTTCGATGAGAAATCTAGAATGCACCACTTGCTTACGAGAAGTTGTAAATTTATGGTTACTTCAACCGAGGATTCGGGTCGAAAATTTTATAGATCGGTCCTATACGTTGATACTACACCTGAAGTAGTGTATTAGGTGCACCATTCACTCTTAATTTGACACACACACACGAGTTTTATGTGTGTTTGGGCAAATGCTGCATCTTATATTGCTCAGTGTAGCATCTCAAAGATTGGTCCAGAACTTGTACTTTCGTGAATCAGATTTGTGTAGCTTTAGTTTGTAAACATTAAGGAGATGTATAGGGCAAGTTTGGTTTACTTTCCAGTTTCCAACATTTTTGACGAAATTATATTTATTTTGATTGGATGAATTTGTCTGAAAATAAGTTGGTGGGACTCCCAATTAGAATATTGTGATCAAATATAGTATTTTATTTGAAAAGTAAATAGTAATTAGTAACAAGAACTCAACGGTTACACCTACTTGTTTAACAATATACTTGGATTTTGCTCCTAAATTGAGTAAAGTGGGACTCTTTTAACACCTTCATTTCCTCTAAATATACCTCATAAGAAATGACTGAACAAATACAATCTTGTTCGATTGCACTAGCCGAACATATTTTAAGATATTCGACTACAATGATCAAGCACTTTATTTTTACGTTATAAAAGTGTCCGATCAGTACCAGGCAAATATTTAAAACAATAAAGATTTTTTTTTTAGAAGTGTAGTTAGAGGAATCAAGGTGTTAATAGACGCCCACATGAGTATTCAGTTTTACTACTAAGATAAGGAGACTTACTTTTCATTTGGAATTGCACAAAAACGAATTTGTCAAAACGAAAGAGAAAAAATGAAAGTAGAGGACCCAATATTTACAAGTGAAAGTAAATGGACCCAATTCAGTTAAAATTATAAGAATACATACTAAAATGTGCTTTTTTCCACTTCCTTCGCATCCCCAAACAATTCCAACACCATATTACATCACTACTGTAAAACTAATAATAGTTACAAACCGTGCTCTGCTGACTGCCTATTGTGTTAGCATTTCTTGTCAAGTAATTCAAGCTCCAATTTGCCTTCTAGAAACAGTCCACAGGGGAATAACCAAAGGAGAGAAGACAGAAAAGTCTACCGAACTACAAAATATAAATCTCCGTAGCGCAACAAATGCAAAACGTTGTACAAAAAGAACATGAGGAAACAATTGTAAAAGCAAAAGGGGAACGAAATTATACAAATAGATCAAATGAAGACTTCAGGGGTCAAAGGACAGAATCAGCGGGTTGTAATGATACAAAGGACGAGCAAATCATCCATAAGACGCTTTCTTTGATAAGCAAATGGTTTTCGTCCAATCCAATTAAGTACTCTGCTTCAAGGTCACTTCTGTGATCCCTATGGGTGCTTTGGGACGATAATGCTCATCCGTGTCTGCCTCTTCAATTTCCTGTAACCAACATCATGGTATTACGCATTTAATATCTAATAACAGCTTGCTCGACAACAGGAAGAGGAATACTTCCCAACAAAAAAGTGATTTAAAGGGGTGCTTGAATTGTCACCAAACTGTCACTTGTATAAAATGGGGGCCAAACATACTACGAAAATTGGGCACTAAATATAAATTTATATCAACTTGGAAACTTAACTGAGATTTTTGTATCTCAAAATTTCGTCAAATTTTATCCTGTACCAGTTCCAGCTTAATGTTGTGGTACTAAAATTTGAAATTGAACCATCAGCCTTACGAGTAAAGAAGTCCAGTTTCCAGTTTTTAACTAGTGTTAAGTATTCAATTCGATATAAAAGTAAGTTTACTGTCCATTTTGATAGAAACTATAGATTTAATACCCAAAATTTATGTTTGCTACCCAATGTGACTGTAAGGTCCAAAGGCTACTGAAGGACGAATGGACAGTGACAGGCCTTAAGTTTAGCCTTCCCAAATACAAATTTAGTATCCATTTTAAAACAATTAATGTTAGTACCCATTTGATACGAATATCATTGTTTAGTGGTTTTTTTGTGCAGTTATCCCAAGTAACTCATAAATTACTTTAAGCTGCAGGTCAGATGAGAGAAACTAATGAGGTATTGATTATGATAAGAAAAGAAAAAGCCAAAGAGCATGCAAGGGTTTACCTGAACAACATCTTCACCCTTTATAACACGTCCAAATACATTAATTTTCTCGTTTAGATCTGGGATTGGTGCTGTTGTAATAAAAAGGTCAAATCCCCCACCATCGGGTTTAGTCTTGGAAGTCCCCAGCATAAAAGCTTCATGCTTCAGGCTATTGAAGGGTAACAAAGTGAGTAAACATGGATTCTTAAGATATAATTTGGAGAGAGCATTTGAGATTTGAGACAGTTAGACCTTGTATCGAGATGATTGTAATGCTTCCCCCTAGAAGTCCAATCTTCAGTGCTCCCAGGTCTATTAACATCACCTCCTTGGATTACAAAATTCTTTATTATACGGTTAAACTGCATTCCTTTGAAACGACCCTTCTCGCTGCAAGTTAAATTGGGTAATGAGACCATGAGATCGAGGTTACCGGAAAATGTAGCAACGTATAAGGCAGAGTACCTTAATCAGCCATTGGGCAGAAATTCCTAAAGATAATTGACTAGAGAGGGAAAATAAAATAAAAAATAAACATAGCAGTGAGGGAAATGAGTCAACTACAGAACAGGGTACATTTTCAGAGATAAATCGCAATTTATTTGAATAACAATCAGCACAGCACGTACCATGACTCAACAAATTCATAAACAGCTTCAGGAGATCCTTCCTTGAAAAGCTCAACAGTTATAGAGCCTTTCGAAGTGTTTATCACCTGATAACTTCATGTGTTAGCATATACCATGAATGATAAAGAAAAGAAGAACAAAAGGAACAGACTCAAAATGCAGGAATAGAAAATTGGCAACACAACCAATCCAAAGGGATCTAACCAGATTTCAGAAAGTCAAAACAGTGATCAACTACACCATCAACTACAACTGTTACCTAACTTTAATACAACGCACTCACATTAGAACAGAAGACAGCCACATGCTAGGACACTGAGGATATGTCATAAGAATTAATGCACACGTGTTCATTTCTGTGGATGTAAAGTCATGGTATATGATATATCTCAAGATAATATTCGCTGCAATGGATCTCTATCAGGTTCAAAATCTAAATTACTGACAATCCATAAATAAACAAGGCAAGAAACTTACAGCATATTTGGGGACATCAACTTTGTTTGAATCTCTCAATGAATGATGCTGCAGGAAAGCAGACAAAGATTACTTCAAAAGAATACAGAGGCAAAAAAAGAGAACGTATAGAATACGTGGTAGATTACTTTTAACATCAAGCGAAAGCAAAGTGGAATCCTAAGACCACATGATTGGCAGTAAAAATAGTATTTTCATTTTCCAAACTGAATCTAGAAAAACAAGTACTGAAGTGAAAGAGAAAGAAATCAACAAATATGGAATATCGATTAGAATTTAGAAATCATTATGCAACAACCGTACCTCTACACCTGATGATGTATCCTCTAACTGATATGCTGACCTGAGGAAGATACACAATAGAGGTTACAAAAGATGTAATAATCATTTAATAAACCTTCAGTTTTAGCAGAACAAAATGAATATATGTGTTATAGGGAAAATCTTCTAACTACTGGTCAACAGCTATTCCTGTGGCAATAATTATAGTAGTTACTTCATGGACATCTATTTGGTTGCTTCAGTCTGAAGTAATGCATATCTTCTGAATTTCTTGAATAGAAATTGGTACAGCCAAATTAAGATCCGAGTTACATCTACAAACACGGGGGCTACAACCAGTAGCGGAGCTACATTGGGTCCAAGGGGGGCACTGGGCCCCCCGGCCCCCGTAAAAATGTGCTATTATATATGTGTATTTTAGTTGATTTTAATACAACTTAATTAAATAAAATAAATAATTCTATTGTATCTCATTTTATCTAAATATTCTTACATAAAATATAAAATAGGCCCAATTTTTTTTTCCCGAACCCCCGCTACACCACTGGGCCTCCCTCACCAGAAATCCTGCCTCCGCCCCTGGCTACAACACATTTAATAGTACAGCGAAAAGAAAATGTCTAATTAGACTACTAGCACCGGGAGAATTGAATCTTGTTTCGGAAAAGAATCTGCTAGTTCTCAGTATTCCGTTCAGAAACGATCATAGGTAGGTTAAAAATAGTTACTCAGCATTAAACATAAGCACAATTAATATAGTGACATGAAAATATATCACCAAAAAAAAAGAAGAAAAAAAACTGAGAACTAAATAAACAAATCAATAAAAGGAGACTACCTTCGGGTCCAGTGTCTGTAGGAAGTTAATAGAAAAAACACCATGAAAACTAAAATCACGCCGTAAATTGCAAATGTAGCATAGCTGATTCGACTCGGCCCCTTCTTCTTCTTACTCTGTTGTAAGAGAGCTTGAGGTTTGATTTTCGCCATTATGCTTGGCGACCAACTTCAATTCTCAGGTTCTATAAAAGAAAATCACGCATCAATAACTACAATTTTCAATCATCAGCTAAGCACAGAAAACCTTATACATCGAAGATCAATATCCTATCTAACAATACACGAGATTATCGATACAGAAACCAAATACTCCAGAATCAAACTAACAATTGGATAATCTAAACTGTAAAACCTATAGAAACAATTCAAATATACAGGAAGAAGCAAAACAAAAACAAAAAATCGTCCGCGGAAAAGAAATTAAGGATTTAAAATTGAAAAACGAACCAATACCTGATCCTGATCTGTGCTAGGGCAAAAATCGACCAATTAAGAGCAGCGATTTCTTCAATATTTCTGCACAAAAATACCTGGCCAATTACGCAGTCGAAAAAGGAAAAAGGTTGGTGCCTTAGAATCTACTACAAAATTTTGTACTTTTCTATTTGCTTTCAAAGCTTCACTGTATAGAAATTTGTAGTTCGGATTTGAAAAGTAAAATCGAAATTCTGATATGAATTCCCAATTTTTATATATATATGTGAGGGCAACTAATTTCTATTCAATTTTATTTTTTCTGGAACCCGTTAAAGACCTGTCCAACGACGCCGTCTATAGATTGGTATTACGTACGACTCAAATTCCACTTTATTACCCTAATTCTTAACTTTTTTTTAAACACCCCTAATTCTTACATAATAATAATAATAATAATAATAATAATAATAATAATAATAAAAAATAAGTAAGAGAAAAGGTTTATTGTTGAATCAAATGCACTCCTTAAAACTTCGGCCAAGATAGCATCACCCTGTCTCCAAGATTATGAGTTTATGACATTAATAGGGCCGAAAATCACATATTCCAAATTAAGTTATTCGATACTCGATTCAAAATTATTTGTTAAAAGTTCGTTTGAACTATGTTCAACTAAAAATATCAAATAAGCATAAACACATTTTTACATCGGATAAAATCTAAAGCTCAGTTCGAGCTCGAGTCGTGTTCGAGCTCGAGTCGTGTTCGGCTCGATTAAAGCTCGATACGCTTAATAATCGAACAAACTTAAACATAATATTAGAAGTTTGATAATATTTCAAACAAGTTTAAACAACAGTACATTCGTCTCGTCTCTGCTCGGCTCGGCATTTACAGCCTACATATTAATCCTACCATCCTCCATGGACCATCATCGAAGGATGGGGGAGCAATTTCTTATCCTCTATTTATTATCTATCTAAATTTTTTTACATAAATATATATATATATATATATATATATTATCTTATTTATTTTTATTCATCTCCTTAAATTTGTTTTTGTCAGACGCGATCGCCAAGGTATTGCATCTCACGCAAGATACATAATTCATTGAGCAGTGTTTGATGTTTTGCAACACTTTAAACGGAGTCTTTCTTTGATCTCAATATGATTAGTTAGGAATAGGGGTGGCGAAAAATATCGAAATACCGAGATACCGCACTTCTCGTACTAAAAAATTACCGAAAATACCAAAATTTTCGGTATACCAAATTTTCGGTACGGTAATGGTATGAGATTTCTAAAATTTCTAAAAATTACTCATGATAGTGCCAGAGTTCAAATAGGCGATTAGAGTATAAGGGCACTAATTATGAAATATCATATATATATATATATATATATATATATATTTTAGTATAGGGAATATAGAGGTGAGTGTGGGGTTAGAACCCATAACTTATTGGTTTTATATTAAGAATGATGTTGTCGAACTAAAAAGTTATAGACAAATATAATTGTATTTACTTTGTGCCCCCACTGTAAAAAAAAATCTGGATCCATCTCTGATTATTTCCTGGTAATAATCGTACCACATATGTTAATGTTGTTGCACAATGAATGTTGATGTAAGAATTGAGTGGACACGGACAACCGGTTCAGATCTTCTACAACCTGCAGTACAACATCTTATACAACATGTGCATAATTGTATGACATGTGTATAATATGGCATCACTAATACATCCTACTTAATATAATAATAGAACTCTCTATATTTTCCCGCCCAAATGCACATACTAAATTTAGAAATAAGACTTTTAGTTCAATACTCATTATTTATTTTAACAACCTTAGTTATTTTTGTCAGTCAACAACACATACTTAGAAAATATAATCGATCAACTAATTGATTTACCATCATACCCAAAATTTCGATCATAATTGGAATCCATAATTGGAATAAAATAATGGTTGCCTAATTTTTGGAATCATAGTTGGCCAATTAATAAAAATTTTAGGCTAGTTTGTTTGTTGCCTAATTTGAAATCATAGTTGGCCAATTATACACGTTCAACAAAGTCGTACTCTTCAAAGTCGTATTAATTAGTCAAACTTTCCCTGTTTATTTATCTAACGAGTTAATTAAGCAAATCAGACGACAATAGTATATAGATACTATATGTGAACCGATTACTTTATATTCTTATACTATTTAAATGAACTTTTACATCATTTGTCATATTAAATTCTCAGTTTCACAATTGGTGTTCACCAAATAGTATATGCATACATAGAAAAAAGAAAATGGAATCAGAACTGAATATGTTTGTATTCGTTGAGGTTCTCGAATCTTATTTTGTTAGGGGATTCGTGTTGACTTCACCTCCCGGAGTTTCATATTGTATACAATCCCTCCAAGCATGCGGAGTTTATTGTAATAAGAGAATCATTTATTCTTTTTTTTTTGTTTATCTAATCCTATAATATAACATTTCTCTATGCAATATTGAAGAAATTAATACCCATATCATACTATGTAAGTCTAAACCAATATAAGTATTTCACAACTTACTCATATTTCTATATTTATAATATTTTTTTATTGTTCTTTTCTTTTATTAACAAAATATAAATTTTCATCACTTATTATATGTTGATTATAAAATTTCACTATATTATAACCATTTAATATAAAAACTCTTTTTATGTATTTATGTTAAATTTGCAAACCGTGCATCGCACGGGGATTATACTAGTAAACAATAATTATGTGTCATGTAATGGGAAAATTGATAAAAATGCTCTGCACATTACCTATATTAATTTTTTTCCCTGTAATTGTTGCAATTCTTTAAAATGCCCTGTAACTTTTAAAATGTTGATTTTTATGCCCTTGACCTTGACCGGTTATAGGTAGTTAATCAGCCGGTTAAGTGTGATGTGTCATTGACTTAATGATGTATTAACAGGTTGATTAACTGCCTATAACCGACCACATGGCAAATCAGATCTAACAGTTGAGGTAATTATTAATGTGCACATACCATAAATTTTTAATGTTATTAAGTGCTCTGGTGGTCCGGATTATAAGTTGGTGTTAAAGGTTGACACGCCAGTGATTAGGGGTGGGTCGGTACCGAATACCAAAAATACCGACCAATACCGATACCGATACCGAATTTTTCGATATGTTGAATTTTGATACCGATACCGATACCGTATCGAGAAATTCGGTATACCGAATGTTGGTACATCAAAGTTTCGGTATGCCAAATAACAAATATCAATACCGTACCGAATATCAAAAATACCGAAAATACCGAAAATGCCGAAAATACCGACACTAAAATAAATACCGGTTCATAACGAAAATACCGAAAATATCTTAGTTTATTAAAAAAAAATCTTATTAATATTTAAAACACCTCGGTATGACGGTATACCGTACCGAGATACCGAAATACCGATAAATATCGGTATTTCGGTATTATACCGAATATCGAAGATTTAGCAATTATGATACTGATACCGATACCGATACCAAAATACCGATATCAATATTCGGTACCGATATTGTACCGAAAATCCGGTATACCAAAAATTTTAGTATTTTCGATATTTTTTCGGTACGGTATGTGCGGTATTTTTTGATATTTCGGCATATTTTCCCACCCCTACCGGTGATACTATTGATAAATATTGATTCCACTCTTGCAGTGGCGGAACTAACTAGGTGCAAGGGGGTACAACTGTACCCCCAATTTAAAAAAAAAATCGAAATACCCTTTATAAAAAAAATTACAATTTTGTACCTCCAAATTATCACCTATTTACACATATACCTTCAGTCTTTTAGAAAATAAATCAAAACCCTTGACCTCTTCAATTAGTCATGGGGTTTCCTTTGAACATACAAAGAAGTGAAGAACATAAATTAAAAACCTTGTGGTCTTGAATTTCTCAAAAAAAATTGGCCGCACGCCCACGGCCTTGCCCAGCGACAGCCGACAACGCATCTCCTCTCCGACTCTTGCTCTCTCCATCTCTCGACTCCGGACTCTCGCCGTCGCCGGTCGCCCACCTGTGAAATTGTGTATATATATATATATATCCTCTGTATGACTGTATGTAAATTGGTTGGTGTGTATAAGTGAGTTGGAGGAGAGAGAATATGTGGGTTAGTGGTGGAGTAATTAATGTGCAGAGAAGAGATGAGCTTAACTTTTGGGGGAGGGAGGGGGGACGTGCCAACTGCCAAATTATAATATGTTGATTATAATTTGTTGATTTTTTTTTTAATTATTTAGGTGCTTTGAATTGTGGATTGTAGTGGGTAGAATGATTACATTGATTAGGACTTTTGTTTGTTTCTTGTTCTTGATTAATTATTTAATGCAAATGTGAGGCAAATGTGATTAAATCATTTTTATATATCATATAAATTATATATGATGGTTGTAAATGGTTGTATTCTTACTTTTTTTTTATTGATTCACTTAGGAAATGACAAATGATGCATCTAACTCAAATAAAGTCAAGGCAATGACAAAGCAACCCGATCTTCGAGAATTTATGTTTAAGAGAATGAAATCTCATGGGAC
>JAUEKW010135289.1:0-11653 GCA_032274785.1 Ajuga reptans
GCACCATCCCCAGATATAGGATTC
The DNA here is from genome assembly GCA_032274785.1 of Ajuga reptans. Classification (NCBI taxonomy): domain Eukaryota; kingdom Viridiplantae; phylum Streptophyta; class Magnoliopsida; order Lamiales; family Lamiaceae; genus Ajuga; species Ajuga reptans. The sequence continues at coordinate 25 of JAUEKW010135289.1, forward strand.
AGTTAGAGACCCAGTCCACTCCTCAAATACCAGGTCCAAAGGGAGACGAATATGGACTCAAGAGTGACCCTGTTGACCGAGTCCACGGCCAGGCCACTCTTCCACTTATCCAGTCAAGCCTAATTCTAAGGAGTGTTCCCTAATTCTTTCCAACAACCAAAGCTTATTCATTTGAGGTCCGAGTATAAAAGGAGAACTCTCAAGCCGGAAGAAGACATGAGTTTTCTACGCACTACTTTAGCATTATATTATGTATTTACTTTTGGTCATTCGAACATTGTAATCCAACGAATCACTAGTAGAACGGTAGAATCATTCTACCTGCGGTTTTTACCCATCTTCATTGGGGTTTTCCGCGTCACCAATCTTTGTGTTCACTCTTTTTTTTCTTTGCACTTTTTATTACTTTTTTACGTTTATCTAGTCTTTAATCGTCCCAACCAAAGGTCGTTATATCAAACGAAATTTGGCATAAACAATTTGGCACCATATGTGGGAATATGGCTAGATATCAACTAATATGGCTAGATATCACCATATGTGGGAATATGGCTTGAGCTTTGAGTTGTTCTAATTAATACGGCCTTTGCTCATTGTCATAAGATTCGAGGTAAGGGTACTCATCGTACATTTCCTCATTCCCTTAAAATTCGTGGCAGGGGTACTCATCCCACATTTCTTCATCGTCATGGAATCCAAGGTAAGGGTACCTGAAATCCATATCAAGTTAAAAACAAAAACAAATAAAAATTGTTAAGTACAAGAAACAAATAATCGACCCGGCTAACTTACACGGGGAGAAAATCCTCCCCGGCAATAGCGCCATGAACTTGACTCGGTTTACGCTAGTTTTTACACAATTGTTGACCTTTATAGTTGCAAGTCTACAACTATTGTCAGTGGTAATATTTTAGGTTGTCGAACCCACAAGGAGGATATCCGTGTGAATTAGCTAAGTCGATAGTTGATTTCAAGTTTAGCAAAAATGATAAGTGGAGGTTTGTGTATTTGAGTCAACAAACAAACAAGTTTATTTTCTTTTCTTTGTTACTTGTTTGTTTGTTGACTCAAACATACAAATCATCACATCTCATTTTTGCTAAACTTGAAATCGACTAATCGACTTAGCTAATTCACACAGATATCCTGCTTGTGGGTTCAAAAATCTAAAATACTACAATAGAAATAGTTGTAGACTTGCAACTATAAAGGTTAACAATGGTGTAAAAACCGGCGTAAACCGAGTCAAGTTCATGGAGAGAAATCTTAGTCTATTAATGGCTTGGAGATCTTACAAAGCTTCAAGTCTTCAATACAAAGTCACAATCCAAAGATAAAATAAAAAGAAAGCAGAAAATTTAAAGAGAAAAACTAAGATAAGTTATGAAGACTTGAGTTCTCTAACACCCAAGCTTGGAATGGAGGCTTTGGGGGTTGATGGGTATTTATAGCCAACCCTCCAAAGATCTAAAATATGCTGAACTAAAGGGGGAAATGGGATATTTTGTGTAATAAAAGCAAAGTTAAAAGATAGAGTAGTTGACTAGTTTTAAATAATACAAAGCAGCCCCAAATACTTCATCAGCCCATTTCTCGTACTTCTTGCCCGAACATGAAAGTTGTAGCCCGTTGTGTTAGAGTCACTCAGGAATTTGAATCACATCAATCGGAGCTCGTACGAGGGAGATATGGTCGAAACATCGGGACACAACAAGTTAACTCGCGATTCTCGCCGAATTGAACTCGCCTTGGCTCAGAACTTTGGAGGGCCAAGCCTAAAAAGTATCTGCCTGGGATACCGGTGGAGTACTGGTCTGGTACCCGTCACCGGTACCGCCCACCGGTACCGGTTCGGTATTGTTGCGGTATGGTTCTGCATTTGTACTGTCCAGCCGCACTTTGTCTCCTTCCTTCGATGTTTTCTCATGTTTCTGTCCATTTTCTTGCTTAAGTTTTCACGAATTTTGTTCGAGACATCTTGAACTTCTTAACTGTTGAGTTTTAGCCCGATCGGGACTCGTTTGGGCCTCAAAAAGTGTGTTGGAAGTGGCTGGTGTGTGCAACGGGCCTCTTGGGAATCCGGTTTCCTTTTTTCCAACAACATATGATCAAAACACCTCCAAAAATGTGTCAAATCACACAATTAGGAAACTAAAACCTTGATTCACATAAATATACGACACGGGCCCTAATTAGACGTCTAATGCATGGTTTACACTCAAAATAAGGCAAGAAAAGGGCACGTAAAACTGTATTTTTTGACGCCGATCAGCTATGTCGTGACGCAAAGGGGGATTGAGGCCAGTCTTGACCAAGTGCGCGCACTGATTGATATTCAATCCCCCTGTAACTTCAAAGAGACACAAAAACTGACAGGAATAGTGGCTGCATTAAACCGTTTTATCTCATGGTCGTCTGATAGATGTCATCTTTTTTATAACGTTTTAAGGGAAAAATAAAGGTTTCTTTTGTTCTGATGACCATGAAAAAGCGTTACAAGAATTGAAAAAATATTTAATGTCGCCACCCCTCCTGTCAAAGACAAAACCTTACGAAGTTTTGGAGTTATACATTACGGTTAGCAAGGTGTCGGTCAGTGTTGTCCTATTAGCAAGGTGTCGGTCAGTACTGTCCTGACCAGAGAAGATGACGACTAAGGCCAGCTGCCAATCTATTAGGTCATTAAGTCTTTGCTGGACGCAGAGACCAGGTATTCCTCCATTGAAAAATTAGTTTTGGCATTAGTGACGACAGCTATGAAACTTAGATATTATTTTGAAACTCACCCCATAATGGTCATGACTAATTATCCTATCAAGTCTGTTTTGCACAAGCCAGAACGTTCAAGTCGGATAAGTAAATGGAGCATCTTGCTGAGTAATTATGACATCAAGTATCCGCCAAGGGCAGCCATAAAGTCACAAGCTCTAGCTGATTTTGTGGCTGACTTCAGCCCAGAATTGGAGAAGCTGGCCGACAACAAAGCCGGAGAGGTCGCTAACGTCAACAAAGTGGCAGTTTGGACCTTGTTCGTTGATAGGTCATCAAACTAGAGAGGTGCAAGGCTTGGCGTTGTGCTGAAGTCGCCACAAGGGGGGCAGGATAGTACAGTCAATTTATTGCAACTTTAAGGCGACGAACAACAAAGCAGAATATGAAGCTTTGATGGCAGGGATGACGGTCGTCGAGGACTTGGGCGCAACAGGACTCCATATCTACAGTGAATCGGATTCTGATCGTCAGCCAAATGACTAGGGAATTCTCAGCTAAAGACTAAAAAATGTCAGCATACTTGGAGTTAGCCAAACAAAAAGCTACATATTTCAACCCCTTCTCCAATCAACAGATTCCTAGACACTAGAATGCTCAGGCTGACGCATTAGCGAACCTTGTTTCTACTTTGAAGAACTCATCGTTCACGTTAATCCCGTTTGTCAACCTAGAAAAACCTATCATCGATAGAGACGACATTCCCGACGTCGCGACAATCAATGATGGAGACTGCTGGACCAAACCTATATTTAACTTTCTCGCCAACGACATTCTGCTAGACGAAGAGTTGGAGGCCAAAAAACTCATACTCAAAGTATCCCGTTACCATATTAGGGATGAAATTCTCTATCATATGTCATTGACGGGACTTTTGCAGCGATGGGTCAAGAAGCATGAGCATCAGTCCATACTCAGCAGCCTTCATTACGAGATATACAACAGTTACATCGGGGGCACAGGCCTATTAAATCTGGACAAGCGTCAGGGTTACTTATGGCCAAGCATGCACGAGGACACCGTCAAATATGTGACCAGATGTGATGGTTGACAAAGGTTTGCCAACATGATCCACAAGCGGTAAGAGCTGCTACATCAAACACTTACTCTGTGGCCCTTCATGAGATGGGGTATGGACATCATCGGCAAGCTACCGGTAGTGCTAGGCCGACGGGTGTTCATGCTTGCGCTTACGGACTATTTCTCTAAGTGGATAGAGGCCGCCGTCTTCAAACAAGTTAGGGAAATAGCACTCCTTAGGATTGTGAGACAACAACAAATTGTCGCCAGGAGCTTCAACAAGAACGTTAAAGCTAAGATGTTCAGCGTTGGAGACTAGGTCCTATGCAAGGCATTCCATAACACCAAAGATCCCGTCGAAGGTAAGCTGGCACCACCTTGGGAAGGTCCCTACCAAATCATCAAAGTAGTAGGCAAGGGAGCATCGACTTAGCGATAAGGAAGGCAAAACCATCCCCAGGAGTTGAGACGCCACCAATCTCAAGCTCTATCATTTCTAACAACCTTGTTGTATCACGAGGTCACATTTAAATTTAAGCTATTTCCTTTGATCGTTAACATTCATTTTGTTATCTACCGCTTTCAATTTCATTATCTAAAGAACCACGTACTGACTTAAGCATCAGAGGGATGTTGCCTCACCAATGGCCAATGGTGTCCTTACAGAAGTTTATTTTGCAGAAATATGTGCAGCAGCAAGCATCGCGACGCAAGAGTCTTCAACAACGGAAACCATGGTTACAAATGTTACATTGTACTAGTACATTATGAGTTATGCATAACGACGATAACCACGCCAGTACACCAGAATAAAGGTACGCAGAGCTAGCGATCAAAAGGTTTAAAACCACGTCAGGGCTAGGTTATGATTGTAACGTTCGACGACAAACACCTGTTGCAAGACAACATACGCATGACGCAAGACGCTAGCGACGCAAGGGATACTGGTGGTACAATGTAAGAGATGGCCATCTCAAATATATATGATCAACAGGGAAAGGCAAGTTCGTCAGGACAATTTTGACTATCTAACGACGAACCCTAATGTTAAAAATCTCACGTTGTGTGGATGCGACAACTGTTCTTAAGACCTACGACAATCATCTTAAAGACCCCTGGCGATGGCACCGTTGCAATCGGGACACTCTTGTTCGAACCTGTTTTTGCCTAGGTTACCAGATTATGGCGACAAAATTGGGTCAAATGATATCACTACAACAAGTCAGATGAACCTCAACCCGCCTACGATATCTAAGTTGATATCCCTAGAGCATACACAACAAAACATAACGAGACATCCAAGAAATACCAATAATAGCAAGAGGAATATTTTCAAAAGTAGCAAAAGAAAAAACATTGTTCAAGTCACTCCCTTGAGTGACGCGAAAACCACAACAGAAAGTAAAAAATTGTTTCAACCCACTCCTCGAGTGGGGGTAAAAGCTTAACATAATGTTTTTTAATGGCGGGGAGGTCAGACAACGTCTGTGGGCGGCATTGCGGTGATGTCCTTGTCCTTTGGCACTTGAGACTCAGCTACTGAGTCGTGGACCCCATCACCTCCAACTTTGGCGACGTCCAGTAGGGCTGCCTTAGTGCCACCGATGGCAACGTAATCTCCTGCCGATGGTTCCATCTGCTGGCCTTGCCATCCAAGTATTCCTTCATCAGTTTGGCCATGGTCCTGAACACCAGCTCCGCCTCCATATCTAGCTTAGCCTCCCGGAGAGCGTCGAAGTCCTCTTGCAAGCTCTGGAGGGCAGTGTCCTTGCTTCTAATGAGCTCCTCCTTCTCGTCAAGGCTCTTCTTGACATATTCCAGCACCGCACTAACTGACCTTCGGTTAGTATCCGCCTTATTGGCCCTCGCGATCGCCCTGGCCATCTCAACGTCAGACATAAGGGCTTTAGCCCTAGCCTCCCGCAGCTCTCCCTCGAGCTGCTTGACACGTTCCTTCCCTGCCAAGATGCTTTGTAAAGCCTACGCCATAAAAAACCTTAGACAAATCCAAACACTATAGGAGGAGACAAGAAAAATCAAGAAAGGACCACACTCACATGAAGATGAAGCGTGGGAGTCTCCGTCATGATATCAGTCAACCTCACGACCGACAATCACCTACAGGGATCAGGGAAGAGCAACTTCTTGGCGACAGGCCGGGGGGCACGGAGGCTACGGTCCTTCCCATCCAAAAACTAGGAAGGGACCGTGATGGAGTACTCTCCACCCGGGGCTGGAGTAGCGTCGGTCTTGGACTTCTTCTGTTGAGAGGCCTGCGACAGAGCCTTCCCAACACTGGCGAGCGTCTTAGGTGACGACGTCGCTGTCTTCATCACTGCGGTCCTCGTCATCACTCCCTTCGACGCTGCCTCCCTCTTCCTCTTCAACCTCTCCATCATCTCCTCTTTGCTCTGCTCCGCCACCACCTGCTTGGCCTTTGAAAACTTGGTTGCACCTGCTGCATAAAGGCATCAAAGTATAAGTATTATTTTTCAGGACTTGAAACAATAAACTGGAATTCACGCCTCAAGTAATAATTAATCAAATAAAGATGAAAGGTACTTACTTGACACCATGTCTTCCTCTTCTTCTTCTTCTTCTTCTTCTTCTTCTTCTTCTTCTTCTCCTCATCTCTTCTCTTCTTCCTATCCCATTTTCAACGACCACATCCTCGGTTGTGACTGTTCTCACAGATGACCGTCCACCCTCTTTCTTGACAGTTCTTAACGTCTCGCCGGTAAGGAATTGCTTCCATTTGATTGACCTAAGTCCAGGGTCTATCTTCAACAGTCTCTCGATCTTTTCCTTCGAATTCTCGACTGGTGTTAAGGATTCGAGGTCGATGTCTGCACAAAACACTTGCAAACATTAGTGCATCTTACTCCCATGGAACGACGACACAGAGTTAGGCAAAATGCCTTACCTATAGACGACCACCCGCTCTGCAGCCAAGAATTTAAATCTCCCAAAGACTCCTTGTTTACAAACAAAAACCACTCTTTCCACCCTCTATCATTTACCCCCGTATTCCAAACCAGGGTGTCCCTCTTAGATCTATTGAACATGGTATATCTACCAAACTTTTGCTTAATCTTATAACTATACACTAGATCGGTAAAAGTAAAGGGCTCGTTCTAGTCCAGGGTTAATTTATCGATTGTGGTTAAAATACGCCATACTAACGACATCACTTACCCCGAGCTTAAACCTAGGGTCTCCATGAAAGATCGACTAAGGGGGGGAAAAGGGAATTTATGCCCAGCGTTGAAGAAGAGGTACTTGAAAAAGATGGTAGAGTCCTTAGGGCGGTCCTCCGGCTTCACCGCGGCGCCAGGGACCACCACGCATGCACTTTCCGGCATGTCTAGCGTTGTCAGAAAATGGGGCACAACCTCCTCACTCATCTTCGAGTCAGGATTTTCCCCCTCACTCGACATAGTTCTCTCTCTCTCTCTCTCTTTCTCGCATCTTTCTATGTTTCTATTGCTCTAATTGAAAATCAAGTTCTCTTAGCAGGTTGCTTCAGTTTAGGCATGAAAGTAAAGTTGATAAAAGATGAAGATGGAGATTACCTCGGTGGGAGCAGTTGTGATGGCAAAGAAATTGTTGGAATTATTCGTGCTCAGGCTTGAAGAAATTGTCTCTCTCTATCTCCCTCTTTGTTTTTACCTCTTTTATTTGTTGAAATAATATAAGTTGGGGAAGCGGGAAAGATGAGATTGTAAAGGGAGGGTCTTTCGAAACTTTTTAAATAATGTATTCTCGATCATGGCAAAGCCGCCCTCGCTTCTCGCATACGTGCAGTATCATCATTGCAGGTCTGGAAAATTGGCCCATCTAAGCTATCATTCCATAGAACAATTAGAGGTAAACTGTTGGGGATAAAAAATCGATGACAAGAAGTTAGCGTCGGATGCCAGTTGATTGTCGCGAAGCCATAAGTCTTAACCAACCAAGCCTACAATTTGGGAAGTGGTGGATGACCAAGTCAACCTTTCCGCAGCACCATCCCCGGATATAGTAGGCAGTTAGAGACCCAGTCCACTCCTCAACTATCAGGTCCAAGGGGAGATGAATCTGGACTCAAGAGTGACCTTGTTGACCGAGTCCACAGCCAGGCCACTCTCCCACTTATCCAGTCAAGCCTAATTCTAAGGAGGGTTTCATGATTGTCTCCAAAAACCAGGCTTATCCATTTGGGGTCCGAGTATAAAAGAAGAACTCCCAAGCCGGAAGAAGGCACAAGTTTTCAACGCACTACTTTAGCATTATATTTTGTATTTTCTTTCGGTCAATCGAACATTGTAATCCAACGAATCACTAGTAGAACGGTAGAATCATTCTACCCGCAGTTTTTACCCATCTTCATTGGGGTTTTCCGCATCACGAATCTTTGTGTTCACTCTTTTTTTTCTTTACACTTTTTATTGTATTTTCCCATTTATCTAGTCGTTAATCGTCTCAACCAAAGGTCGGTATATCAAGTAAAATTTGGCATAAACACTAACCGAAATGTATAACTACAAAATTTTGTTAGGTTTTGGCTTTAAAAGAAGGGGTGGCGACATTAAGTATTTTTTCAAATCTTGCAATGCTTTTTTGTGGTCATCAGGCCAAAAGAAACCTTTGTTTTTCCTTAAATGTTATACAAAGTTGGCATTTTTGTCAGATGATAGCGAGATAAAACGGTTTAATGCAGCCACTCTTCCTCTCAATTTTTTAGTCTCTTTGACGTTAGGGGGGATTGAATGTCAATCGGTGCACACACTTGGTCAGGACTGGCCTCAATCCCCCTTTGCATCATGACATAGCCCAAAAATTTACCAGCAGAAATGCCAAATGAACATTTAGAGGGGTTAAGTTTCATACCATATTGACGTAAAACGTTAAAATATTACCTCAGGTGCTCGACGTGATCGACCACCTTTTTGAACTTTACGAGCATGTCGTCGATGTAGACCTCCATCGTGTCGCCCAGAAAGTTCTTGAACATCTTGTTGACTAGTCTTTCGTACGTCGAACTTGCATTCTTCAAGCGAAAGGGCATAACCTTGTAGCAGTATATTCTCCTATATTTCATGAACGTTCTCTTCTCTTTGTCATCGGAATGCACTAGGATTAGATTGTACCCCGAGTATGCATCTATGAATGTCAGGAGTTTGTGACCAGCCATTGCATCGATGTGTTGAAGTGGAAACGGGTCTTTGGGACAGGCCTTGTTGAGATTTGTAAAGTCTATGCATACTCTCCACTTACCGTTCTTCTTGCCGACGACGACCAAGTTACCTAACCAATCTGGGTACTTAATTTCCCTTATCTTTCCCGTGTCAATCAGCCTTTGGACTTCGTCGTTGATGATCTAATTTCTTTCAAGGGGAACTTCCGTCGCTTTTGTTTGACTGGCTTGTGATCGCGGTCGATGTTCAGTTTGTGGGTTATGACATTGGGGTCTATGTCGGTCATGTCTTTGTGGGACCAAGTAAAGTATTCCTAATTTTCTCTGATGAGGTCTAAGATTTTCGACCTAAGGTCGGTTGGTAGTCCGGCTCCTATCCAGATGGTTCGTTCAGGTCATGACGGGTCCAACGTCAGGTGTGTCTGGCGCTGGACCATGCTGCAACTGTGATAAGGACATCACGCTGGGTTTAAGGACGGTTTTGTAGCATCTCCTGGATACTCCTTGATCTTCCTTAATTCCTTGGACTCCCCAAGGGGTAGGGAACTTGATAGTTTGGTGAAGTGTGGAAGGGACGGCCTTCAGATGGTGGATCCAAGGTATGCCCATGATCGAGTAGTAGGCCGACGGGCAGTCGACAACGTTAAACTTTGGCTGCATATTCATGCCCCCAGCGAAAGTAGGTAGAGTGACGTCACTCAAGGTGTTTAGGGTTTTGTGCTGAAACCTACCAACACAGTAGACCTTCTAGTAATGTCCTTATCGGCGAGCCCCATATCTTCCAAGGTGTTGCGGAACAAGACGTTTGCGGACCTTCCACCATCCACTAGGACCCTTTTTAGCATGCAGTTGCCGATCATTAGCATTATCACTAGTCTGTCGTCATGTTCCCTGTACACCTCGTCAATGTCACTGTCATCGAATGTGATCTCTATTGCTTCTAGCTTCTTTTCATGTGGATCTCTTATGTCTTTGGGGATAGCCGGAGACATGGCAACCGCCGTGGCTATCCTCTTAGCTGCAGAATAGGATAGTCCACAAATATCTGAACCACAAAAAATTACGTTAATTACCTTTGTAGGAAATGGATGGTTAGGAGAAGGTTGTGTGGTCACTTCTTTGTTGAGCGTCACCTTCCCCCTGTCGTTGAGCAGATGTTTCAGATGTCATTTCCTCGGCAAGAACGCCACCTCCTTTCTTAATGCGATGTAGTCTTCCATCTACTGTCCGTGGTCGTCATGCAATGCACACCATTTCGATTGGTCCTTCCCGGTTGATGGCATTTCTCTTTTTCTTGGCCACCTGAATTTTGGCCCCAAGGATTCTAGGGCATTGACGACTACTTCAACGTCGATGTCAAATTTGTATTCCTGAATATTTAAGCAGATAATTTCATGTTCTTGCAAGGAAGCGTCTTGGTTGTGGTGAACAGCTTGTTCCTCGCATGGCCTCTCATACGGTTGGTGACGCCAGTTGTTGAGTCGTGGAGTGGGGGCTTTTCTATTGCCGAAGGAGCAATTTGGGTGACCAAAGTTCCTGCTTGCTTGATCATCCTCCAACTGCATTTGGGCAAGTGCCCTGGACCTGACGTCCTCGAAAGTGGCACAAGGGTATTTGGAGATGTCCTTGTACAACTCCAAATCTAGAATGAGTCCTCTTTTGAACGCTTCGATGGCTGTCCTAACATCAAGACCTTTGATCCCGACCATCTCTTTGTTGAACCTTCCGAAGTAAGCCCTGACCGTCTTGTGGAGTTCTTGGACGATCCTGTACAGGTTGCTTGTTTCTTTGTCCAGCATCCGGTTTCTTGCAAATTGCTCGTAAAATATTTTGATCAAATCAGTGAAGTTATTAATAGAAGACCTGGTTTCAAATTACCTAACCATGTTAACATTGGGCCGGTCAAGATACCTCTGAAACACTTGCACATGCAAGCTTTCCACAAGTCGTATGGAATCGAAGCGTGCCACATCCTTTATTTGTAGTGATCGACGTGTTGCTGAGGATCAGTCGTCCTATCATACAACATCATGAAGAAAGGGAGCGTCAGCTTCCTTGGTATGTCAGCCCGGGCGATCTCCTCGTAGAATAGAATGGCAGCGTATCCATCGGGAGTTTCAGCGGAAACAAGCGTCGGGACTCTGGGTAACCTGATCATCATCCTTAGCATCCTGAGGTTCTACTTCTCGATCGCAGCCAGGCGTCGGGTAATGAGCCCACTTTCAGTGGCGTCCTCTTGGAGAGGCTCTTCCTTAGTGTCGTCCTCAGTACTCACGTTGTTTTTTAGAGAGTGTGCATGAGGGATCCTCGATCTGCCATGTTGAGTGCCCCCAAGCTAACTATTTACCGAAGCAAGCTCCTTTTGCATGTCTTCTACAGAGTTTTTGGAGCTTGTGTTCTCCCTGCTTAGTCGTTCGTTGGCCTCTTTAGCGGTGGCCAACTCCTGCTGGGCCTTATCAAAGGCATCTTTCATGTGTTCTAGAGTCATGTCTCCAGATTATTTAATAGAAGGATACTCTCGAAAAGGTGGATTTTAAGGATTGATATCTAGCCATGTTCCTACAGACGGCGTCAAACGTTTTATGCCAAATTTCACTTAGAGTAGTAACCTTTGGTTGGGATGACCAACAACTAGATTAACAAAGAACAAGTAAAGACGTAAAA
>JAUEKW010135309.1:0-20371 GCA_032274785.1 Ajuga reptans
ACTTTGATAGTATAATGCACAGTTTCTTAGACATACACAAGAATCAATAATGGACCAAATTCTGTATACGGGTATCTGCTAAAAATAAGAAGTCGCATACACCGAGTACGCGTGTGTATACGTGTGTGTGTGTGTGTGAGAGAGAGAGGATAATAATTAATAAGGTAAGGCTAAGGTTGTCGAAGTCGAAAGAGGATCAGTGACGTGTAGTGTGTGACACTTGTCAATTAATATAGTAATATATTTTGGCACTGATCACGACGAACTATATTTATTTGTTAAGCCCTCTGTCTTTCAGGAAATTCCAGATTGATCCCTCAATTTTGACTTATTTTTAAAGGCATCCTATGACTCCGAGGTTTCTTAAACGTAATAGTACAGTTTGAAGTTCAATCAAATACATAATAAAATTTTGTGATTCAATGAGTACATTGGAAGAATCTATTTTGTGTTATGCGGAAAAAAAAAATTAATTTCCTAAATAATTAGTTTAAGGTAAGTGGGAAGGGACGAATTGGAAAACTATTTGACACAATTTATAAGGATAAAATTAAAATATCAAACACATGATAACATCAAAAGGGATACTATTCTGATTTTGTTATACAAATGTCTACTAATAAATTTTAGGTGTTTTGAGTAGTTCTCTTGTGACACTCTCCTAAATATCTTATGTGAGGCCAAACTTATTGAAAATAAGATTAAAATTTAAAAAAAAAAAACTAAAAGAATAAGAAAGTAGATATCTTGAAAGCTAAAGAAAAACACACCGAAAAAAAAAATTCTTGAGAAAAACTAGAAAAATTGTTCGAAAATGAAAACTCCGAAGAATGAACAAAAAAAAAAATAGGTTTCATCTCTCGAAATTACATTCCCTCATGCAATGATGAAAATATCTCGATATATCTTTTTTCCAGAGCTATCGGTACATATTCCATGAAATATTTCGTAAAAACCGATATTATCATTCTTGGCCTCATGCAAGTTTTTGACACATTACTTAAATGGCAAACAAAAGTTTCCACAATAACAATGGTATTCCCCTATATTATACATTTTCGAATGGCATTTAAAAGCCCCAGTTGCAATTTTCAAAAACTTTGAGGTCCCTTTAATAACTTGACCAAACTTCAAGAGTGGTGATACGTTATCCACCCTAATTCATGTAATCAATGCAATCGTAACGATATTAAACGAGAACAATAAATAAAGAACCTTATAATTCTATTGTTCATTCTGTTTCTCAAAACGACATTGTTTTACTAGTGAGACATGATTAAAACACTGTGATTGGGACAGAGAATCCGAACATTCAATCAAAGAAAAAGAAACTGCAGATACGAACCCCCAACTCAATTTAAAAAAACTAATTGAAAAGGTAAAATTGTTTTAAGAGCTGATTGAGAGACACCCTCATAAAAAAGCTGTAACAAAAATGACAGATCAGAATCCACACAAATCAGAATAGAAGTTGGTCATATAATTCATCTTCAGATCAGCATTTTCCTAATTTTTAACTAGTCAGTAGCTAACAAAGCTGTACATTACACAATGCAAGGCACATAATCACCATCCACCAGTACCAGCTCCGCTCTTCCCACCCGCACTAGCATCATCATCCGGGGCTGAAGTTTTGCTTTTGTTCCACTCCGTACCAGCACTATCCGGGCCAGGAGTTTCATTCTTGCTCCACCCAGAGGCACCAGCCTCATTTTTGTTCCATCCACCAGTACCAGCTCCGCTCTTCCCACCCGAGCTAGCATCATCATCCGGGGCTGGAGTTCCGCTTTTGTTCCACCCTGTACCAGCATCATCCGGGACCGGAGTTTCGCTTTTGTTCCAGCCCGAACTACCACTATCTGGGCCGGGAGTTTCATTCTTGCTCCATCCGGAGGCACCAGCCTCATTCTTGTTCCAGACTGAACTACCACTATCCGGGCCGGGAGTTTCATTCTTGCTCCACCCAGAGGCACCAGCCTCATTCTTGTTCCAGCCTGAACTACCACTATCCGGGCCAGGAGTTTCATTCTTGCTCCACCCAGAGGCACCAGCCTCATTCTTGTTCCAGCCCGTGTTAGCACTCTCCAACCCAGGAGTTTGATCCGTACCCCATCGAGGGGTACCAGCTTCACTCTTGTTCCACCGGGGAGTACTGGCATCTTCCGGGCCAGGAGTATCGCTGTTCCAGCGGGGGGTGCCAGCTTCACTGCGAGGAGGGCCTCGATCCCTATTGTTCCAGCCAGGACGAGGTTGGGGCTTTTTAAAGTACTTGGGAATAAAAGATTCTGCCTTGTCAGGGTACTTTGTTCTAACAAAATTTTCCAGGCATTTACGATAGGAGAAGTCCGTCTCACCACCATCTACAGAAACAGCATAGAAGCATCGACTCTCCTGGAACTCTTTATGCCTGTTAACCTGTGACATGAGCCCAAAATGATAAAGCCAAAGTAGATCTCATTTTTAAGCAAAGTCTTGTGTGTAACATTGTTGAATCATAAAAGGCCAAAAGCACTAAAAACTGCACAAAGGAAAGATTATTAAATAGACAAACACAATAAAACATAACAATATACCAGCATTATCACAGGGATAATTTGTCGCAGCTAAGAAGTTGGGCAATTAATTCATAACTAGAGCAAATAGAAATATTCAGCATATTCTGTGTAGCAATTTAGGCACTGTTTTTATCAGTAATTCTAGCGCAAATTAAAGAGCCATACCATGATATGGGCTATTCCAGCTCCCATCTTTGCAGCTTTGTCAGGGTGATAATTGAATACTTTATCAATGATGTATGTCTGATCGTCTGCCGATAAAGGATCACCATCGTTGTACCTTCACCAAAATGTAAATCAAACTTAGCAACATTTCTAATTCGACTAGAAATAAACCCAATATTCTGCCTCTCTTTGTGTATCTCCAGATGAAATGGATGCATCAAGTCTTATGGAATAATTATAACTGTTTCATTGAAATTGGGAAACACAATTTTCTCAAATGTAGATTTAAGGGAGATAAACAGTTTCACATATGAATAGATTACTTCAAAGCCATAAAAACAAAAAATATTTTTTTCAATATCAATGTTCTATTAATGACAACCCAATGCAAAATGAACAATTAATTAAGCATTTCAAAAGCTATGAGCAAAATAGTATCGACATTATATCAAGATGAAAGATTTTACAGTTCACCAGTTTTGCCTTATTATCACCTAGTCAGTTATTAAACAAAACCAATATAGATGTTGACAATTTACTTATTATAGATATAGACATTTCAGCATTTCAATGCACATAATTCGAATCTTCAGAATGAAAAATATATAATTTGAAGGTTAGATATGAAAAAGAAATTTACCCTGTCTGATGCATAACTCTTCTGATGTCCTTCATAATTGTTTCCATCTCCGAAAGAACATCTTGTTCTTCTGCAGTGAATGAGTCCAAGCGCTGCCTTGTTGTAGTGAAAAGAGCTGGTGTATTAGGATCATCACCTGGACGAGTTCTTCTGTTCTTCCAATCTCCATCACCTGAGGGCCCCCTACCTTGTGAATCTTCCCAGGAACGTCCACCCCTGCCCCGGCCTCGACCCCGACCCCGACCCCGGCCGCGTCCCCACTGAGGCTTCCCATCATTCTCACTGGAAGTGTCAACCTTTAAAGAACCCCAACCTTGAGCAGGTGTAGAGTCAGAAGACTGTTTTTGACCTGACCCCCAGTTATTTTCACCTGCAGTAGACTCTGAATCAAACTTACTCCAGTCATTTGAAGAGCCCCACGTATTAGAAGGGGTTGAAGCGTTTGCTTGATCAGCCACTTTAGCTCCCCAACGATTGTCCTTTGCGTCACCACCAGATGCTGATGTGCCCCAACCAGGAGTCTTGGATGGTTCATCCTTAGTAGTCTCCCACTGAGATGCAGAAGGTGATGATGACAAGCCATCCTCCTGAGATTTTTCAGAGAAAATATCTTTCTGAGTTCCAACTCCACCCCAGGTAGACTGAGTTTCGGTTCCAGGTGCGCTAGCACTTCCCCAACCATCTTTCTGAGTGCTAACGCCACCCCATGTAGACTGAGTATCAGTTCCAGGTGTGCTAGCACTTCCCCAACCATCTTTCTGAGAGCTAACGCCACCGCATGTAGACTGAGTATCAGTTCCAGGTGTGCTAGCACTTCCCCAACCATCTTTCTGAGTGCCAACGCCACCCCATGTAGACTGGGTATTAGCCTTAGGTGTGCTAACATTTCCCCAACTATTACTTTCAGTCTGTGCAACCGAATCCTTTCCACCAGAACCCCCACCCCAGTTGGATTGACCATGAGGTTTTGTTGAACTTGATCTCGCAGCCCACTTGTTCTGATTATCTTTCTTTGCCCAATCTCCTCCATCAGAATCTGTCTTTCTTCCCCAAGCTGAATTGCTTTTAGCTTCTTCAGCCAAAGAACTACGTTCACCCAGTTTAGTCCAATCATCTTTCTGGGAATCAACCTTTTCACCCCACGTGCTCTGTGCAGGATTCGAATCACTTCCATCAGAGTTAATCTTTCTACTCCAATCATTTTCCTCAGAGTTAACCTTTTTACTCCAAGTGTTCTGTACTGACCTCTGTGTGCTTGGATCAGACTTTTTCGTCCAATTATTTTCCTCAGGATCAACTTTTTTAGCCCAAGTGCTTTCCTCAGCCTTCGTTGCCACATCATTTCCCTCAGAAGGAACTTTTTTACTCCACGAGCTTTGTTCAGGCTTCTTAGCCCAATCGTTTTCCTCAGAATCAATATTTTTACCCCAAGAACTTTGTGCATCCTTCACAGCCCAATCATTTTGCTCAGAATCAACTTTTTTACTCCAAGAGCTTTCTTCAGTCTTCTTTCCCCAGTCATTTTCCTCAGAATCAATCTTCTTACTCCAAGAAGACCAAGATTCATTAGCATCCTGTAAACAGCCATTCATAGACTCTTAAGACTTCACAAAGAATAATTGAATGAATTACACACGACGAGGCAACTCATCTAAATACATTTGATACATCCAAAACACGTTATGTTTTTTTTAATATTACAGCCATCACCTCTATATGTTGGTGATACAATATAAACCATCATAATTATTAGCATGTGGGGAACAGCTACAATAACATCATAGCAAAAATCAACTCCCAAGAACAATATAAAATGTGAAATTCTCCCTCCGTCCAAAAATAGAGTTGTTTCTGTAAAGAAAGAACTTTCACAAGCTTTCAACTAAAATAATGTATGTTAAACGATTCTGAATACTTCTAGCAGCAACATGAGAAAATGTGCAATATGCATATACACTAAGGAAAAAGCAATTGAAAGCATAAATTGAAGATAGGGTAGTCATAATGCATGGAAAAAATAAAAGAGATGCAATCTCTGCTGCCACTAGAAATAATTCACATGTAGAAGTAGCAGCATGTTTCTCATCCTGATACACACGAGTTCATATTACTACTGCTATAATCAAGATACCATATATAGCATCAACTTTAAGAAGAAACTTTTACCTCCTTAGCTACGCCATCATTATCGTTTCCATGGAGCCCAAACTCAATTCCATCTTCAAAAGTGGGCTTTTCTACACCATCTTCTCGCACTGGAGACAGATCAAGATCCATGTACTCATTTTCTTGGTCCAGATCTTCGATTTCTGTTCCCAGGCAACCAGTGTCCATATCTTCTCGCCTAGAGCCACTACTCACCAGGTAAAGGAAATTGTAGACGTCGATTTCCTTATCTGGGCTTAACTCAGCCTAAAAAGCAATCAAAGCATGAGTATCGCAATGTCTTTATCATGGAAAAAAAAAACAACAACAACAGGTTCAAATAAGATTGCATCCACCCATACCTTTCTTGTGTCCCAAAGAATCTCAAATGGAGAACCAGTACCAACTGATACATGTTTGCCCCAAGCACAAGAACCCACTATGCTTGACAAATTATCAACATGGCACTTTTCAGCTGCCCTTTCAAAGCATTTTCTAGGTGTCTGGAATGTGTGTACCATAAAATAATTATTATGAAGACAGCTCAGCAGGCAAGACATAAAGCTAATAAACAGACAATAGAATGCTACTTACAAACAATGTCGCATTCATGAATGGTACTTGAACACCAAATGATCTAGACAAAGATTTGATACCACCAGCATTGAAACCAATCAAAGTTCCAGCACATGTCATGCTATTACCCAACAAAAGGAGATGATCCTTGAGCACACCTTTCGTTACCATTGTCACTGATGTAGACAATCGCTATATAACAGCACAGCAAGTTAGTGATCTTCCACTAAAATTAATTAATCAATTACGACTAGAAATAATTATTATTATGACATGTATTCAATAACTCAAGATGGCATTGCCGCATGGTCACGTTTGGAGCATGACATGGCCTTTCCAAAGAAGACAATTCAAGGTAGAGAAAGTTCCACCAGGAATGTCCATTTCTCTACAAAAAAAGGAAATTACTCCCTCCGTCTCAAAAAGATCGTCCACTACCTATTTTCCCACAGATTAAGAAACTCATAAAATAAATTGGTCATTTCCTGATTTACCCTTATTTACTCGCACTGGAGGTGGACTACATTAACTATTAACAGCCTTACCAAGGACAATTAGTAAGGGCATAATGGGGAAAATTGTATTTAATACACCCTAAACATGGAAAGGAGACTATCTTTTTTAATTTTTAGACATCCCAAAATGGAATAGTGGGCTATCTTTTTTAGACGGAGGGAGTAAACCAGTAGGGGTGGTCATTCCGTTGCTTCTTTTATGTTTATTATTAAATACAATATTGGAATTACATAAAGTTTCTTTTGGTGATGCAGACTACAAAAGGCAAGTTGTAATACAAGTGGCACAAGCTTAGAACATAGCAGGTGTACCAATAATTATAAATAAAGACTGCACTTTGTCATAGTAAAGGCTCTAAGACCTACCTCTAGGAAAAAAGCCAGCAAAACCAACCAACACCAGAAGTGATCAAAATACAAGTATACAGCAAAGGCTACGCCATCTTGAGTTAAATGCAAAAATTCCTAATATATGAACATGAAATGCACCCAAAAGAAAAGGTAGAGGCTAGACTGGAATTCGAAGGCAATGGTTTGTTTCTAAAATCTGCCCAACTTTTTCCCTAAGCAAAACATGTTTGGCAATTCGTTTCCCATAAACTCCCTTTTATTCTTCAAAGATCAACCCATATAACTAAATGTATTTCTTCTCTTGCCCACCTATTGTATTACAATAGACCTATTTACATTTAAATTAAAACAAACTATATATTATAGAAGAGATACATTATCAGTTTATCACCCCCATTACCTAACATAAGAGTGGTAATTTAACATCTACCATAACTTATGACTCCCACAAAATAAAATATAATTATATTCTCATTCTCAATACACTTTCGAATGTTTCACAACATAAAAGTAAAATTTTATTATTTCAACCCACTAACCCAGCAAAAGGAAAGTGATTTCACATCACTTCTTAAGCAAAACTAAATGAAACATTACTTTTGCTTTATTACATCTTCTCAAAGAACCCACAATACCTCCCTAGAACACCATCTATCTAACATATCTCCCCAAAACACACAAAATAAAGACTAAACATAGGCAGAATTCCTAGCTACTATTCTAGGCTAGAGTGGGCGATTCTTCTTTACCTTTTCTCGTCTTTTTTATTCTTTTTGGTGTGGGGTGTGTGTGGTGGATCTACATAAATAGTCAGATAAAGAGGTTATAATATGCACTAGTAACTTTCAATGGGTGATACCTGAACAGCTTGCTCGAATGAACAGGAAATACCAAGTAGATCTTCTACTTGTTTTATTGCATATGGTATGGAACGCTTAACATCAATTAGATGGATAACTGGAAGGCAAGAATCCATCACAACCCTCCATGCGTCTCCACTCTGTCGGACAGCTTCTTTCTCGAGGGTAATATCTAGAGCCAATTCACCTTTTGGGCTCTTACCCGGGCTCCTGATCCAGGTTCCAGTTTCAGGAGTCATCCACATTATGTTTGCAGTTGAAACCCTAGGATCACCTATACAATTGTTAGCACATATATGTTCACATGAGTACATTTAGATTCTCAGGGGAAAATGAATCCGATACAATTCGTACAACAGTACAAGCACTATAAGGTATTGAGATATAACAAGCTATGTGAAAGACCTTTAATGATTGTCTGTAACAGCACTGGGCAAACCGTATCAGCGAGGATACGGGAAACCCTCTCTAAAGGTTCATTACTTGGACCTTGCCAAAGAAACTGGATGCAGGGAACGTCAGTCCATTTGCTTTTCGGAGACTCACAGAAAGAACAAACCTCACTGCGAAGAAGTTTATATCATAAGAATGTAAATTTTTGTTTTAAATAATTGAACAAGCTAATTCTAATTCCTTTAACAAAAAGAAATAATTGTCCATAAAGCAAAAACTTGCAGTGTAGTATGTATATCCCAGCAAAATGACATTCATGCTAAACATTAAGTTATGTCGTTTGTCAAAAATGAGCAATCTTCAAATACATCTCAATTTTAACTTGAATCTTTGTCTCAACTATGAGCATTTATAGTCCAATGAACAAGACAAGGAATTCCAAAATGGCGTAGACATAAAGGGCGATCAAGCTAAGCCCTATTCTGGGATCCTCTAGCAGGCGTTCAGCATCTTGGTTTTAAGAGGCCATACAGATACCTCCTATGTGTTACTTTTCTTGGTTAACAAGTCTAGTTGCAACATATGTGAACCAAACGATGATTCAACCAAGAAACTGAGATTGCAACCCCAACTACCAAAACTAACCTGAATGATAAATCGATTCTCTTGAACAAGTTACCAGCTTTCTTCTTCTTCTGATTTCGGTTGATCGTGTCTTGACATTTTTCAAGAATATCATGCATGCTAATATTTGATTGTATCAGTTGTGTCTGTTCATTACCAAGTCACCAAATACAAAACATCAGTGACAATGTTACGACATTGATGCAGCATTATAAAGTTACATGTTTCCAAGAAAAGGGAAAAGACCTTGTTCAGATGAATATGGCCAACAAGGGCGAGATTGACATCAGAAATCTCATGCATCATTTGAGACTTATATCTGTAAAAAGGAAGGCAGAACAATAAATTATTTTTACAATATAACAAATTTTGCCCTTTGTTCAGTGGCACAGTATGTGTTGTCCTGAGCCACCACCCACATGATCAATCAGACAAGAAACCTAGCAGCGACTAAAGGATACGATGCCAATAAACCAAAATAGGTGCTAAAGGAACACTGTGACAAGACATGACAACTACAACATGAAAGAATTAACAACAGAATTATTGGCAACCAAGTCCCCCTGATAAAAGCGACCAGCCAATAAACATGTACCCAATTCAAATGTTCATTTTTCATTAATTATTCATTTCTGCGTTCCCATAGTTATGGAGAAATTTTATTTAAAGAAAGAGTAATTTCATATGATCCAAAGATAAGATGAGAAAAGTATGTCAGCAAAAATATAATACAAACAAACATTGTAATTAGACATGAAACCACATGTTTTAGAGATGCTAAGTATTAATTTTGTGAACAATATTTTGACAAGGTGAACATTTTCCCAAGACCTGTTCCCTTTACCAGGTCCGAGTACTATACTTTTATATGATACTGGCAGGAGACCACTACATTGTACTTCATATAGACTGGTCGAACTTTTATGTTTGTGCTATAATGAGAAAATTTATGAACAGAGGATCGAGAGGGGAGGGGGGGAGAGAGAGAGAGGGGAATACTCTATGAGGAACTCTACTGCTGTATCGTTTAGGCTGACTTTCTTCAGGTGATTCTTGACTATGAATGCAGCACTTTCTTGGCAGTGCTTTCTGCCACAATCGCAATTGTTAAGATACAGGATTACCCGGCGGTCAGCAGTAACATTTTTGAAGCTAACTCCAGAAAGCAGTATCTCCTGCATTGTAACAAAGGCATTTATCAGAACATTTATCAAAAGTTGCATAAAATAATATTAGAGCTATAAAATGACCATCTTAGATCTACATAAAAAATGATAAATACCTTCATCATCTCCCAGGACGAGTTGCTACTTGGAGAAGAATCAAGCACAGCCTTGTATGCAGGATTGGACATCGCTGTTGCTGCTAAGACTCCAACAGGATCACCAGCACAAAACTCACTTGCAACATTGGCACTACTGACACCATATTCAAATTGCACAATCGAGTTGCTGCACATGTTTCTTACTGTACCATCATGGCATATGACAACATCTCTAAGGATGGCCATCAGATTTTTGAATAATGTCCCAGGTTCAGTTAATCCTCGAGATGAGCGGACAATCACTTCCCTGCTTGAGATTGAATGAACCATTTCTTGATATGGATCTAAACCTCGAAACAGAGGCCTCCCAACCAAACCAAATTCCTCAGTAGGATAATCACGATATGAAGGGTACTTCTTTTGGAACAGAGATGACATGTCCTTCACCAGCGTCTCAGAGTAGAACTTCCCCTTATTTGATATTTGTATCCCTAAGAAACCAATTTGCTGAACCACCTTGCTGAGAGCAGATTCACTTTTGGAATCTATGAGATGACCAATTGCAGAAGACTTAACTATAAAATCACTAACTGGGATTTTCACATTGCGCAAGTAACTGTCCACTTGCAAGGCAATTGATTCACTATAAGATGCACGCAACTGGCATAATAGTGGACAAATGCTTTGTATATTTTGTTGAATATTCTCCAAAACATCCCGGGTTAGAAAAAGATCTTTTAAACTAACACTGAAGCCTTTGGAGTAAAGGCTTTCCATCAATAAAGGCTGTACAGAATTAAAGAACCTCAAAACCTCCTTTGGGCCCTTCAAGAAGAAAAGTGATGTGACTATGTCACTGACAATGGACGCCATCACATCTCTATTATAATCCAAGAATAGAACCTCGCTTTTAGCTATTATAAGTCTGTCTCCAGAAAAATCAAAGGATAGAGGTAATGTTGTCTGCAAAATTTGTGCTGCAGTCCAAAGAGGGCCAGTTTTAGACTTTATAACTGCAGGTCCAGGTAGCACATTGGGTACATGCATAGACAACTGCTGTGCTGCTGCTCGGTCCAAGTAATATTTTCTGAACAGTATCTTGAGTGACAGGAGTGAGTCAGTTGCAAGCTGCAAGTTAAAGTTCCCTGTGTGGGAGCTAAGCAGCTGTTTCTCCACTGAGAAAAGCTCCACCACTTCTGCCTTAGCTTCAAGGGACTGTGGATAGAACAGGTGGATACAATCCCCGTCAAAGTCAGCACTAAGTGGACCACATATGAGCGGATTGATCTTGACTGTATGGTCATCGTGAATGTAGACTGACAAGGCCTGTAATGAATGTTTGTGGGTAGTAGGTGGTCTATTGATGAAGACAATATCCCCATCCATAATTCTTCGATGGACAACCTGACCTGGCCGCAGAAATGTGTGACCCTTTGACCCTTCTCTCAGTGAATAAGTTGAAAGGCCATCCCTATATGTCAAGCATAGCTTGTCATCCACCAGCTTCTGCAAGAACTGCATGTTGTGCTGATTTACTCTTTCCTCAAAGGTAATCTTTTGGGCTACTTCAAACGGCAATCCAATCTCAGACACTCCTTTAAATGGATCACCTGTTATCACACTACGAGAGGAAAACCCTGAGCCCTTCCTGATAAATAATGTTTTCATCTTCTCAAGCCATGCTTTTGTAGATGACGCATTGATTTCCTTATTTACTCCAAAGCGACTATCCACATCACGAGATGCCTAAAAAAGGGAACCAGAATTTCAGAAATTAGCTAGACTCTCATACTAGTGATAAAGATTAGAGAATCATCCAACCAAGGAACAAACAAATGAGGGAAAGGTAGTGGGCCAAATGAAAAGAACATCACAAATCACCAACAGGTGATCAGATCGTACACTGCTCACATTGCAGTGACCAGATCAATCTACCGGAACTGCAAATCTTATAGGATGATAATTTGACATTAGACATACCAAATATGCAGCCTAGACAGCAATGGGAAAGAAACGGTTTCCAGTATGTTCACCAAGACACAATACAGTATAGAGAGCGCCAAAGGTACCTTGCCAGTGCCCCTAAATTGAAGATATTGTGCCACAGCTGCTTGTAAATCATTAGCTTCAATCTCATGAGATTCAAAATTTGGCACCCCAGACCTCGAATTTTTTATGATCTCTACTTGCCTCAACACCTTTTTGAGTAGTGAAATAGAGTAATCCTGAAATCAATAAGATGATGACAATTAGTCAGCAAAATGATAGGACATTAAGAAGCAAGATGCGCATTAGACAGAAAAGAAACGTCTAACCGTTGACATTGTACTGATTCCATCAGAAATATCAGGCACAGACAAACAGTTTGGAGGAACTGGTAAATGTTGGAGAATATATCCATCTTGAGGAAAGTAACCTTTACCAACCAACTTTTTTCTGGTCTCCGGGGGGGTTTTCCGTAATATTGCCATCACCTTATAGACGCCAACAGGCAACAAAAAAAATTAGCTCCGCTGTGCAGGGATTTTGCATACTGAAAAGATACAAAAACATGGCACACATATAGTTCAAAACATAATCAAAGTGAATGAGAAAGATAGGCCATATTATTTTCTGCATTTTCATTTTGGTTCTAAGTCTGGCAGAATATTTCAAACCAATGGAAGTAAGTAAACAACGAAGTAGGAAAAGGAACTTGAGCTCATTTCCCCAAGCACTTGTAGGTATGAAACAGGACTGGAGAATGAAAAGATAAAATCAAAACAGTGGGTGTTCAAAACAATTTAGTAATAAAAATGAACTAAAGACAAGTTAGAAAACTGGAACGATCAGATGTTCTTAAAAAGAGCAACCTGCAGTCAAGAAAGATGTGCAAACCCAATCCTCAGCGTATAGATCAAACAAAATTTCATTAAACTGCAGCTTCTGTATGGTTGTACTATTCTCATTATCAGGGAAATGAATGAGTTTATCAAAAGCATAAAAGATATGAAGTCTGCATCAGAATAGGAGCAACCTTCCTATTACGTATAGAATTGTGTCATATGATGTTTGTCATAACAATAAAATAGAGATGCTTTTAAGTCTCTGTCTGTGATGCTGATCATCATCAAATGCCAGTTGTTTGGGACTGTCAGCTATAGTAGAGCAAGTAAAAAGCCACGCTGATGCAACTACTTAGAGTTCTACAACCAAAATCTTTTATGTGCTAGCTGCATGCCATGTATCTAGGTTGCAGATAAATTTTATACAAGAAAATTAAATAGAAGTAACAGAAGTATGTTAGTAATAACCTCAGAAGCAAGCAATGGCCGAATTCGATCCACATCTCCATAACGAAATCCATATTTTTCAAGGAAGTTCCAGAATCCTTGTCGAATATTCGATCTTGATGGTAATTTCAGCTCCAAGTAGCAAGCCCCATCTGTTGTCTTGGCTTCATTGATTGAGATTTGTGAAGCCTCCTACAGATAAGTAAACACTTGAGCCACAGCAAAAGATTTCTCAAGGGAATTCAGTCATTTTTTTAATGACCCACACTGCATTCGATACAAGTTTCAATTTTATACCAGTTCAGCTTTGCCCCATATGCGCTGGCGCTTCAACTTAAAAATGAATTATCAGGCCTCTCCAATATTTAAACATGACTAAACTTCAATTGCCTATCCATATTTTCAAGTACGTCCCAAAATTTTATATAATTAACAAATTTAGAACATTGAGCGTTCTTAGGCCTTTGATGAACGTAGAGATATAATCCCGCACTCTTCATTCACATGAACAATTTGAACAATTATATAAATTTCATACTATCCTTGGAAAGTAACACAAAGACCACCATGAAAGACAAGATAAGAGAGAAAAATATAATAAAGAGAGAATGTTCAGAACAGGCCTGTTTACTGTGTTCAGTATTTTGGATTTTCTCATTTATGACATTTTTCAACATTATTGTTTTTCAAATGATGAAAAGATAAGAGCACACAAGATTCATACACCAAAGATTCATGATTATCTTGCACCCAATAAAATATGAAATTTGCAGAATTCACCAAAAAAAAATCCAAGGTGCCAAGATGGTCATATTGTCAAGCAATTTGTTTTTACATAGCAAGGTATCTTATGTTGACTACTATTAACACAGAAGTGGGGGAAAAGAAAAAGACATTCAGGGTTACAATCTGTTACCACATTTTTAGGATGTATAAAGGATAGGAATCGTAATTGCACCAATATACACACAAGTATATGTTCATCATCATTTCCTATCAGTAAAGATATGTGTTCATCACTTACTTCAGGGTTCTGTCATTTTATTTTGCACCATAGGACTCCTAAACAATTTCATACTCATCAGCAAGAAAATCTAGACTTTTCGGGGTATGTAGAACAAGTTATTGTCATTCCAACAACCATGCAGAGATTATGTTTATAGGTGTTTTAGTTCTCTAACCGATGAGTTAAACCATAAAAAGAAAAAAATGGTAAAACGTACCTCACAGCATGATAGCATTCTTTCTGCAACGGTAACATTCTTCACCTGAGACTGAACATTATGAACAGAGCAAACTGATTATTCACATGTCAATGGTATTAATCTCATTTCAGTAAGAATGTGATCTCCCTATACCACAAAGCGAACAAAACATGAATAGTTTCTAGTAGTTCAATCACACCCAAACTTCATGAACCTGACCTTCTTGTTCAGAAAAATAGGAAAATTTCCTATAGTTAGACTTTACTATTGGAACAACAGAACCAATCTAGAAAAGCAGAGAAATTACTCTACTGAAAATATAAAGAACGAGAAGTTACTACTATTTTACCAAAATATTAATTTAGGCTATAGGCCCCGAGTTGGGACTAGATAAAATTGTTATATTGAAGAGGTTATTAATTTATCGAGTTTAATCTAGAGAGGTTCTACTGTATGTGAGACAGTCCTACCATATCTAACAGGTTAAATAGAAATGGACTTGAAGATTGTATTAATCATTTTAACATGTTAAATAGAATTGGTACTGGGAGATAATCGAATTTCAGTTAAAAGCATCATTTAGTAAGCCCAGAAAACTTCATGGAGAAAGAATCATGTTTAACAGAAATTTAATAGTACCTTCCTGTTTCTAAGCTTTAAACACTTCAAGCACAACAAACTCAGCATTCTTTTCAATTCACCAACATGATCTGGGTGATAAATTGGTGTAGGCAGTTCAATATAACCAAAATGGCCTGAAACATCAGCAAGGACAAGAATGGTGTTAGAAAAAAATGCACTTGGATTCAACTACGAGAAGTAGCTACAATGATAGACTATAGTTCCATTTTCTTACTCATTTATTATTCAAAGTCAGAAATTAATGAATAAATTAGCATACCTTCACATTGTCCAGCCTCACCAGTCCCACAGGACTCACATTTGCCAGTTTCAAGAGGCAGACCAAGGAAAGGATTGGAAAGTTGACTAGCATGGCTGATTGGGCAGTCGCTAATTGATGCTTTACACTAATTAAGAGTTAGGAAGACAATCAGATACTCCATAAACTGATAAAACAATTTTTCAGCTATAAGATTAGGAAGAAGTACTTAAATCTACTCTGTAACCCAAGTAAAGAGAGAAGATTCAAGACTTATGACATCCAAAACTTTGTTTCTCCCTAGAAGGCAGGTGACGAAATTGTGCAATGTTTCAATAAATAAATCAAAAACAAACTCCTGCAACCCGACTTCCCGTGATGAAAATCATGGACTGTACAAAGATCAGAGGCTGAAAGCTATTGTGAACTATTTACTTACAATTTCTTGACGAGTCGCCAAACAAAATCTTATTCCTTTTATCTTCGCCTCAAAAATCGTGGGTAATGAAGAGTCTTCCATTTCTTTAATACCTGTAATGCAAGATGAAATACTTGATATCAGCTGCAATTTAAAAGTAAACTAATATGGAAGTGTTCAAAGTTCATGACTGCGGATCTCTCAAACAAAGTTCAACTTTGAACTTTGAAGCAACAATACTGGCACACCAGCAAGCATGCACTAAATTAAGCAGGTCTTTATATTTGGTTCATAGAATCAATGACCAGTCCATCATCATAAAGACTTAAAACTTATCAAGTACAGGAAATAAACCATCGTTTTCCTCAAGGAGGAGAGTTGGTAGGACCTTAACAACCTTTATTTGAACACTGATGCTATTCATTTAAAACAGAAAATATACAAATTTCTAAGCACGTCAAATTGTCAAGTTTTAAAGCACCCATTTTATTTCCCATTATCTTAATATTCAACAATAGAAGTGAGACATAAAAAGTACTCGAAATATCAAAACTACAAACATAGTGCATTATCCTTAACCCACCAAGCACAATGTGAGGGGGTGCTTGGTTTGGGGTTTTGGGGATCAAGAAATGGGAATGGAATGAAACGTGGTGCTTGGCAATTGCATTGCTATGGATTTGATGTCCCATTTTTGGGTGCTGAGCCACTTTCCTCTTGAGTGGGGGTATCAAACCCATAGTCCACTTCTCTCTTTCATATTCCCTTTCACATTCCCCAAAATTTACCAAGCACCCCCTGAGTTCAATGTTTAGTAACACAAGGATGGAAAATGCAAAAACTATCCCCCCCCCCCCAAACAAGCAAAGAAAGGGGGTAAAAGAGCAACAACAAACAAGCAAAATACATGCATAAGAATCTGTTTCATGAATGGGAACAAGGCAAGCTTTCAATTAAGTATAAAGACCCAGGTCAAGAATTGATTGCAGATAAGGGTTTCAAAATGGAAAACAGCACGTATCCAAATATCCAAATTCTTCAAGGAAAACAGCAGGTTTGAGAGTAACTTTTGGGATCTCAGTGTTTTTTGATAGCCTGTTTGACTCGAAGAACATGAAATCCCCATTAAAAAGTATATCATGAATTAAAGCCACAAAGTTGAATTTGGGGAATGAAAAGGTAGTGCTGAATTGCATACACCTAGAAGCACATTGATTGTTGCTATAGGAAGTAATTATCTGAAGGTGGCCAAAACTACACTGGCCTATATTAGGATTACTTACACTGAATATGTACTACTTGAAGGAAAAAGGAAATTCAGATTTGAAAGAGACAAGAATGAAACCCTGCCATTAACCTCTGTTAGCAATTCCTCCACTACCTCTGGCTTTAAACATAGAGTAAGTCAACAAGATAAGATGTGGAAGAACTTTAAGACCTTTTACAATCAAGACCTCTTATTCTTCTCAAGCTTTTTATATTGCAAAAATTTTATCAGTATTAGGAACTTGTGACAAGCTCCAGAACATTGCATCAACACTCCAATGATCAGGAACATTTAGTAACACTCAAATTACCATCAACAAATTAACATGAAACAAATTCTTCTAATTGATTTCACATAATGCAAGGTATGAAATAAGCAAGACTAAATATATAATTAGCATCCACATTCACAAAACACCAATATCCAAAAAAAAAAAAAGTAAAAACCAGTACCGCAAATTTCTCGTCTCCTACTCATGCTGAAAAATTTATTGGCAAATGCCTCACAAGACAATTATTCAGATGCCACAGTAGGAGGCTAATTCATTTTGCATTCAAAAAGAAAAAAAAAAATTATGATTATTTTAGTTTGTAAAAGCGGTCGGCCACCATTTAATCTCTAACATCTTATAAATTGATCTCCCTGAAATACCCTAAATTGACAAACAACATATAAGAAGCAGAAGCCACCAGAAAAAGCTACATTTAAATAAATAAAAAATTACAGTAAAAATATCTGCATTAAGTTCAATAAAGGTGCATGTAGCTCGTGAACCGTGTCCAAATAATTTTTTCCCTTGGTCTCAATCATGACAAATCTGTCAAAGCCGGTGGTTATATTTTGAATTACAATTGTGTGGGGAAAGAACGGAACATCTCGCATAGCCATGCGCATCATCCAAGTTTGTTACAACAATCAAATAGAACTATCAACCAATACATAGATAATTTGTAATGGCACATTCAAAATTGGAAGATAAACACTGGAAGTGCTTATAACATAAGAATAAGCAGGCATTTGTGAAAATGTTACCTTAACATGTCAATAAACCTCTTTCTTCAGTCCAATCTTCAGAAAGACTGCCTGGGTGAAAAATGTGAATAAATAAATATATAGAATTCCAAACTGTCAATGCAAGGACGAGCAACATAATAAAGAGTCAAGACAAGAAACGAACAGCACGTTACAGGACATCAATACCACGAGGATATCAGAAAAGCAAATAAATATCAATATTTGGATAACAATGGCAACATGAGGGTATACTGCACACTCAGACTATGTGTTAAAAACCAAAAATAAAATTTTCCTTCTATGAAGTGTGCTGGAAATGTAACAGAATATTCCCTGTAGAACACGTGAGAAGATTAAAAAAATAAGAAACAACCATGGCCATTTTCTACTAAATATCAACATTCAGAAGATCAAAGAAAACTACACTTCAGACTTCTAAAAAGGGGGAGATGAATTAAATATAGGGGTTCCGAACACGCAGCTAGCATAGAGTTATCAGATCAGAAAAATTCTCAAGATCAGGACAGGATTTACAGCTACAGCATACGCCAACATTTCTCAGCAAAGATTCACAGAGTTATCAAAGAACAAAGCATCTCATTAGCTTAATGAACAACCTAATTGACGAAAGAAAGTTCACAATAAGTTCTACCCACAAGAAGACAGACAAAGATGAAATTTAAATAACTCACATAAGTGCACCTAGAACACAGACGACTAATTAAATAATAATACAAATGGAAAATACACCTGAGCTCCAGAAGTGGAGTAAAAAATAAAATTAACACAGGAAAGTGGCCAAAGTGTTGACTGCATTTTCCAGAGCGTGGATCATAAAATGTGTTCAGTTTAAAAGAAAAAACTCCACATGCAATTACAGAAAACACATTTTCATTTCAGGAACAGCCCTAAAACCAAAACCCCTATTTCCAACCTGCACCGAAAACACAACAAAAAGAAAAAGGAAAAAATCAAACATATGAAACAAAAACTAAATCGAATTACAAAGAACCAAGTAACAAAAAAGAAAACAAAGAACAAAAACAATTTACACGGCCCCCATAAACAAACGTAACACACTAAAATGCCACAGAAATACATGTAAAAGCTGAACCTATATGATTAACGGCCAAACAGTAGGGAAACCCACCAAAAGAAGAAAAAGCCCCTTTCCGAAATGCGGCTTCAAATTCCGAGCCTATACCTCACACAAAACCGAGACAGACCGGAAAAATGAAGTTGTTTTAGCGGAATTGGTCCGCAGGTAGAGTTCTCAGGTTAGAGAGAGAAAATGTAGAAAGAGGGGGAGAGAGGGTTTTAGAGAGAAGTGGCGTTTCACTCTGTGTTTTCTGCATGCAGTAAAAAGGGGTTTGAAGAGGCTCTGAATTTTCAACTTGTTCCAATTTCAATTTTTTCATTTGCTTTTGAGTGGGCAGTGCGTACTGATCAACAGTACACTCACCACAGGCTCGTGTTTAGCTGGTCAAATTTACCCTACTGCCCTCTCGGTTAAATATGATGTTACCATATTGCCCTTTCTTGGCTAGATCATAAAATGGGAACCTCCGGAAGGTTTGAGTTTTAATTTTTTATCTTTCGTTTTATAATTTTCGGTGTCATTTACAAGGTTATATTTGTGACCGTGGATAAATGTGATTGATATTTAAATAGATCGGATCTGCTCATTAAATTTTGTGATTAGATGTGATATATTATTATTAAGGCAAAAACTTGTGTGCACCAAGTGTACACAAGCATTATGGTACATCCGGATTTTTGATACATGTAACTAAAGGGGTATACTATGACAAAGATGTGTGGGTGGTCTGGTGGTAAGAGTCTTCCTTCTCTACAAATTTTTTTTAATTTTTGTCTTACTTATAATTAATTATTATTTATTTATTTACTAATTTATTAATAAATAAATAAAATAAGAAAAATAAAAAATATAAAAAAAGAATGAAAAAATAAAAAATAAATTGAAAGGTGTTTTTTTTAATTTTATTAATTATTTTTCAGTATAATTAATATTAATTAACATTTTAATTAGTAAATAATTATTAATTAATCGGATAATGAAATATAAATAATAATTAATTTTCAATTAGCTTTTTTAAATTTTATTAATTATTTTTCAGTATAATTAATATTAATTAATACTATAATTAATAAATAATTATTAATTAAATGGTTTTGTTACTTTGTAAACAGGTCCAAAACCACCTTC
>JAUEKW010135310.1:0-11651 GCA_032274785.1 Ajuga reptans
AACTTTGATAATTAATTTCTCACTCACCGAAAGTCGGTTTTGAGAAATTTAAAATCCTACGATTATCTACTCCACACATAGATTAATCTTTGATAGTTTAATTCTTACAAAATTAAACTTTCGACCACTTAATTAAATTATTAAAGTATCTTAACCACACTTTAATTATTTATAATTATCCAACATGTTTTTTTGTAGTTAGTCCTTCATTTTGTTAAGTCAATAAAATGCATGACACAAATTGAATTAGGTGAGTTTCGTTCATTTCTTTTTCTTTTTGTTGCAAATTTCAAAAATCCAAAACTAAATTGTAACTTTAAGAAGGGTTATGTTATTTGTTGCGAAATTAATAATTGGGATTAAATTGAAATTTTTGTTGAATGTTGTGATTTATTTTGTAACTTTACTAAATTTTTTTTTTACTTTTTGTTTAATTGATGTGGCAAACGATGTGGAAATGTTTCCGAACATATGGAATCTGGTAACCCAAAAATGTGTGGGTAGCTTAAATTTTAATTATAAATGAAACGAGTAGTTTATTTTGCTAAATTTAAAAAGTGAGACCAAAATTGGGTATTTTGTAAAGGTGGTGAACTTTTTTTTTCTTTTTGCAATTTGGTAATTTTTTTAGGGAGATAACTAGTGTTGCACATTTGAATAATATTCACGGGTCTGTTTTAATTTTTTTTCTCAATGGAAAATTATTTAATTTATGAATATTTTATGTTCTTTATATTTTGAGTTCTCATTAGTAAAATAATATATGATCATCCATAAGTATCATTTTGATTTGATGAGTATCACGGGTCTGTTTAATTATTTTTTTCTCAATAGAAAATTATTTAATTTATGAATATATTTATATTCTTTAAAGTTTGAGTTCTCATTAGTAAAACAACATCTGATCATCCATAAGTATCATTTTTATTTGATGAGTATTAAAAATGGAATGGATAAATACTCACCTGAGAATAAACCCTAAAGAACATAATAAACTGACGTGTGCAGAACTTTATGAACTTGATCAAGAGGTATGCAGTGCATTCTAAATAATGCATATTCACGTTGGTTTGCGAATGGAATACTTGTTTACGTCATTTATAAAATACCTATAAAATTAGTACAACTCACGCAAACATAATTCAAGAAAAAGACATTAAAATTCAATTGGTCGAGATTACTCAAGCAAAAAGTAGAGGAAACAGTAAGAATTATAATGAATTTCAATTAGAAATGGAATGGATAAATACTCACCTAAAAATAAACCCTAAAGAACTTAATAAATCGACGTATGTACAACTTTATAAACCCTAAAGAACTTGTGCATCCTAAATAGTGCATATTCACGTATCATACGAGCGATAAATCCCTTAAACCTATATAGAACGGTTAAAAATCACTCATTTAAATTTTAAAAAAAATCCAACAATTAAGGGAATAAAATATCAGGCAGATATAAAAATAGGGGCAAATTACAAAAAACCATCCAACCTTTTTGTGTTTTTACAGTTTGCCATATAAACATTTTTTTTTTTACAAATTACCATCTGAAGTTGTGATTTTTTTTACAAATTACCATCTGAGAGAAATCTCAGCCGTCAATAGTTGGGCAATCGACGGTTGAGATTTGTTCGATATGGTAATTTGTAAAAAAAAAAGTTTATATATCAAACTGTAAAAACACGCATAGGTGATGGATGGTTTTTTGTAATTTACCCTAAAAATAAATTATAATTAAATAAATTATTGCATCCATATAAAACTGTATATTGCGTCCATAATCTAAATTATAAATAAATTATTGGTCCATAAGGGATAAATTATAAATAAAATACCCGGCATATATATGTTTTCTATATATTGCAACAATATACAACTGTATATTTTACATAATAATATAAAATAAATTATAAATAAAGAAAAAATTATGGTGATAAATATAGAATTTTATGGTTTTGTAATTTTTTACTTTTTCTATTAATATCATGACACGTTCGCACAACTCATGCAAGTGCATTTTAAATAGTGCACATTCACGTATCATAGGAAGAATCACTGATTTAAATTTAAAATGGTTAAAAATTACTAGTTTAAAATTTAAAAAATCCAACAATTAAGGGATCAAAATATCCGACAGATATCAAAATTGCACATATCTAAATTATGTTTCTTTTTAATTTCTCTTACAGACCACTTACGAATATTAATTCAGATTAGTTTAATGAGTTTAGAGGTACTATAAGTTAAATTGGTTGTTGTACTTCAAACTTGTATTTCTTTTACAAACCCCTTATGAATATTATTTAAGATAATATTAAATTAATTATGGTTAAACATAATATATACATATCAATATAATTGATTTATTATTCTTAAAAAAATATAATTGATTTATTGGCGCACCGTATAGAAATTAATTAATAAATCATTTGAAAAATATGTAACTAAAGATAATACTAAATCTAAGGTAGATTATGTAAATCATGGCAAAATTTAAATTTAAAAATTTGAATACTCGAATAATAATAAAAATAGAATTTTTGAATATTTAAATATTAAAAAATATTTTTATTTCCTAAAATTCTAAGAGAGTGACACTTGTGCAGGTGTATTCTCTTTTAGTATATAAGGGATAAGGGATATAAAATAGTCTTTACTCCAATTTCTACTATAATTTTAACATCTTCGTAACTATACTATAATTTTAGTCTTTTAGAATGTAAGTTTAATAATATTTGACAATACTACCCTTGCTACTAGTTATGTCAACCTAATTAACCTATTAACCTATTAACCTAATCTCTAACACCCACCCCACGCTCAAACAAATGAATTCATCGTTCAATTCCTCATCATCCAATAAAGTTGAAAATTGAGGACAAATTGAAGACCCAGGGTATTACCACTGAAGCGAAAGCCGCGCGTAGCATAGCGTGACAACAAAAGTAATCGCAATAGACGCCGTTGCCTTGCAGTAGAAATCACCAAGTGAGCCACACGTCTCGCTCTATGGTATAATTATAGAATTTCGAGGCTGTGCTTGGTTCAATAACAAATTTGAATTTTATACTCTGTAGTAAAAAAATTCGCTTAAGTTGTGAGTGGAGAAATTTGGAGTTTTGGTAAAAAAATATGGTATTGAGTTTCGTGAATTGAACAGTTTTTGTGGCAATATTTTGCATATTTTGTGACAATATCTACAAACAATTTCGTGGCAAGTGAATATCGTGACAATAGTCATGAATCGTGTTAATATTGTCACCACTCATGGAAAGTGAGCATCGTGGCCAAGTTAAATTATAGTATAAGTTAAAAGAAAGACTATTTACACTAGTTTTCACTTTTTTATCGTCGGTCATTTGTACTAGTTGTCCCGCTATGGCAACATTCACCCGATTCTCTCATCCTACTACTTCACCAGTTACGAGCAACCTAATCATCTTCCTCAAGCTGCCAAAGATGCCGTCTCTAAACACTTTGTGTTGACTCAATCAGAAAATAAGGACAAACTTATGTCAAATGCCACACTGCCATCAATAGATTCCGCAATAAAAAAGCCCTTCTCTCCATCCTTTTTGTGAGTTTAGTGACTACACAATGCTATAATTTGGATGATTTGGAAGATCATTTTCAAGTTGAAAATTGGACTTCAAATAGACAACAGTTTCACTGAATAACCGCCAAATAGACTACGGTTAATGTTGGTTAAAACTGTTGTGACTTGCAGTTGTGAGCAGCTGACTTGAAGCTATTTTTTGTGTATTCTGGAACCTTCTTTTCTTGTTCTTACTTCTTGTATCAGTTGTATACATAGTGAAGTATATATAGGGTGCTAGAATAGATAGAATAACACATGGAATGATATAGAAACCAACCTATAGAATCGTACAATACATGATAGTGGTTAAGCTAGTGTATTGAGATATAATTGATCTTGGGGCTGCGATTATTGGTGTAATTGTGTATCCATTTCTGTTATTAGAGAAAATCTTGCAACCTCCCGTGGATGTAGGTGTTTTAGCACTGAACCACGTAATCTTTGGTATTAATACATTCAAACTGCAAACCATACAATCATGCATATTGTTTCTATGATTTCATGTGATCTTGTGTGTTGAATTTGAGCTATTTTGGATTGGAAAACCTTACAATTGGTGCCATCTGTGGGAAGGAGAACTGATTGTGGAAGTTAAAGGTTTGCCTTCAATTAAAGGAAGCATACCTGGTGTTTGATCAATTGACAGAAAGCAAGGCAACAAGATCAAGAAGGCAGAAACTGCATCATGGCATCAACAAGATTTGATGCTGAAGAGTTCAATGGCAAGAATGATTTTGGACTTTGGAAAATCAAGATGAAAGCATTATTGATTCAACAAGGATTGTCTAAATCTTTGAAGGAAAAGAAGGGAGAAGACCAGAAAGATGCAGACAAACAAAAAATGTGGGAAGAGATCCAAGAAAAGGCACACAGTGCATTGATTCTTTGCCTCAGTGATAAGGTGCTGAGGGAAGTGGCTCATGAAGATACTGCAACAAAGGTATGGAAGAAATTGAATGATCTTTACATGACTAAGTCACTTGCAAATAGACTCTACATGAAACACATATTATATGCATATAAGATTGTAGAGGAAAATTAATTGGGGATCAGTTTGATGATTTTAACAAGTCTTTAGATGATCTAGAAAGTATTGATGTTAAGATAGGCGATGAGGACAAAACCATCATACTGCTAAATGCACCTCCAAAATAATATGAACACCTCAAAGATGCAATGTTATTTGGAAGGGAAAATCCATATCACTTGATTAAGTGATATCTGCATTAAGGGCAAAGGAGCTGCAGAAACTCAATGAGGATAAACAAGAGTCAACACCTGAAGGTTTGTTCATCAAGCACAAGTTTCAGAAAGGTGGTAAAGGTAAGAAACCACAGAAGTTCAGTAATCAAGCCAGGAAGAAAGAAATTGAACCAAAGGAAACTAGGAAGTGTTTTGAGTGTAACAAACCTGGCCACCTTAAGAAGGATTGTTATGTATGGAAGAGAAAGAAGGCTCAGAAAGAGCAAGGGAATAACCAAGCTGAAGTTGCTGAGTAGTGAGAAGATCCAGAAGCCTTGAATGATGTAGATTCACCAACCATGAATCAGTGGATTTTTTATTCAGGGTGTTCATTACATATGTGTCTCAAGGAGATTGGTTCATTCACTTGGAAGAGGTAGGACAGGGATCAGTTTTACTTGGAAATGATCAAGTTTGGGGTGAAAGGGATTGAGAAGATATGACTGAGATTCCATGATGGATCAATAAATATTTTGACAGAAGTGAGATACATCCCTCAGTTTAAGAGAAATTTGATATCTCTAGGAATTCTTGAAATAAATGTGTGTGAGTTCAGATCTATGAAAGGAACTCTATCAATCATAAGAGGTTCCAAGTTCATAATGCCAGGCATCAGGAGAAATGGATTATACTATTTGATAGCACAAATAATTACAGGTGCAGCAGAAAACACTCACATTGATGATTCAATCTTATGGCATTTAAGGCTTGCACACATAAGTGAAAATGGCTTAAATGAACTATTGAAGCAAGGTTTGTTGAAGAACAACACCATATTTACATTAGGGTCTTGTGAGCAGTGTATCTTGGGCAAAACCAAGAAGCTACCATATCCAAAATTAGAGATCTCCTCCACACAGGTGCTAGACTATGCACATGCAGACTTGTGGGGTCCTTCTAAGACTGAAACATTGGGAGGAGGGAGATATTTTATGAGTATAATTGATGATTACTCAAGGAATCTTTGGTTATATATCTTAAAGAACAAGACAGAAGCATTAGATAAGTTCAAAGCTTGGTATTTGGAGACTGAAGAGTCAAAAGAAAAAGGGTTAAGATGTTTGAGAACAAACAATGGTTTGGAATTTCTTTCTGAAGAGTTTCAGAATTTATGCAAGGAGAAGGGTATGAAAAGACATAGAACTGTACCTGGCAATCCACAATAGAATAGAGTGGTGGAAATGATGAATAGAACCATCGTAGAAAGGGTGAGATGTATGTTATTTACCTTTGGCTTGCCAAATAAATTCGGTGGAGAAGCTGTCTCAACTTTAGCATACTTGATCAATGGATGTTCAGCATCTGTGAGGGATTTCAAGACTCCAGAAGAACTGTGTGATGTTGTGTGTGATGCTGGGGTATCCTGATGGGGTGAAAGGATAGAGTTTGGTGTTATGAATCTGGGAAAAGAAAAGATAGTGATCCATAGGGATGTTGTGTTAGGGAGGATCAGATGCCATTTTCTCAAGCATATAAGACTGGAAATGACAAGACACAAGTCCAGGTGGAGCTGGAAGATATACATGACACACATACTGATAACTTGGGAAAATCAGATACAGAAGATAGTGCATAAGATGATCAGAAGCAGACATCAAGCAATGGCTTGAGCTCTTACAGGTTAACAAGAGACAGGAAGAGGAGGGATATTCATCCACCTGACAGGTATGGTCATGCTGACATGATACACTATGCTTTGAATGTGGCAAAAAATATTGGCTATGAAGAGCCAAATATTTCTCATGAAGCAGTAAATAGCTTGGAGAGAGATCATCGGATAGTTGCAATACAGGAAGAGATAGATTCTCTAAACAGAAATAAGACATGGATTCTTGTGGAAAACCTAAAGAA
Source organism: Ajuga reptans (assembly GCA_032274785.1). Classification (NCBI taxonomy): domain Eukaryota; kingdom Viridiplantae; phylum Streptophyta; class Magnoliopsida; order Lamiales; family Lamiaceae; genus Ajuga; species Ajuga reptans. The sequence continues at coordinate 6,692 of JAUEKW010135310.1, forward strand.
TCAAAAGCTGATAAGCTGCAAATGGATTTATAAGAAGAAGATTGAGAAGTACCAAAGCAGCATATCAGATTTAAAGCTAGATAAGTAGCTAGAGGATTTACATAGAAAAAAGGCATTGATTTCAATGAGGTATTCTCTCCAGTGGTGAAGCACACATCAATCAGGATAATGTTAGCTTTAGTGAATCAGCTTGATATGTATTTGGAACAACTGGATGTTAAAAAAGAGCTTTTCTTCATGGAAGTTTGGAAGAAACCATATACATATCTCAACCTGATAGTTTTATGTTACCTGAGGACAGAGGGAAAGTTTGTATGCTCAAGAAATCACTTTATGGCTTGAGACAAAGCTCAGGACAGAGGGAAAGTTGGTATAAAAGATTTGATGAGTATATGCTAAGAATAGGCTATGTCAAATCTGAATATGACAGTTGTGTATATCTTAGAAAGATAGATGGTGTGTCTATTGTTTATCTTCTACTTTATGTGGATGAGATGTTGGTAGCAAGCCAAAGTTTGACTGAAATTGACATACTTAAGAAAAAACTCAAGGATGAGTTTTAGTTGAAGGAGTTGGGAGAAGCAAGAAGAATACTTGGCATTGATATTGTCAGGGATAGAAAGAAAGGAAGCAAGTCTGGGAATTGTGTTCAGAAAATCAGATTAGTACAAGCAAGATCCTTTGGTTGGTTTTGTTGATTCAGATTTTGCATATAATCTTGACAACAGAAGATCACAGTCTGCTTATGTTTTCAACCTGTTTCGATCAGTCATAAGCTGGAGATCTAATATACAGTCTGTGGTTGCATTATCTACTACAGAAGCCGAGTTCATGGCATTAGCTGAAGCAGTGAAGGAAGGCATATAGCTCAAGGGTATTCTGAGTGAGTTTGGGATAGTTCAAGAGTATGTTTCATCAATTGTGGCAACCAAAGTGCCATTCACTTGTCAAAACATCAAGTTTTCCATGAAAGATCAAAGCATATAGATGTAAGATTCTATTTTGTGAGAGATCTGGTGGAGAAATGAGCTGTGAAGGTTCTCAAGGCGTATACTGATGAAAATGCAGTTGATGCATTAACCAAACCTTTGGCAGTTGGCAAGTTTGGTTATTACCTGGAGCTAATGGGCATTAATTCTTTTTGATCAGTCAAGGTGGAGCTCTGTGATGGAGTTGGATTGGAGGGAGTGAGTGGTGTTCCTAATCATGGGATGTAGGATATGTTATTTCATTGTTTTGTCAAGGTGGAGATTGTGAGTTTAGTGACTACACAATGCTATAATTTGGATGATTTGGAAGATCATTTTCAAGATGAAAATTGGACTTCAAATAGACATCAGGTTTCACCGAATAACCGCCAAATAGAGTACGGTTATTGTTGGTTAAAACTGTTGTGACTTGCAGTTGTGAGCAGCTGACTTGAAGCTATTTTTTGTGTATTCTGGAACCTTCTTTTCTTGTTCTTACTTCTTGTATCAGTTGTATACATAGTGAAGTATATATAGGGTGCTAGAATAGATAGAATAACACATGGAATGATAGAGAAAACAACCTATAGAATCGTACAATACATGATAGTGGTTAAGCTAGTGTATTGAGATAGAATTGATCTTGGGGCTGTGATTCTTGGTGTAATTGTGTGTCCATTTATGCGATTAGTGAAGATCTTGCAACCTCCCGTGGATGTAGGTGTTTTAGCACCGAACCACGTAATCTTTGGTGTCAATACATTCAAACTGCAAACCATAAAATCATGATTATTGTTTCTATGATTTCATGGGATATTGTGTGTTGAATTGGAGCTATTTTGGAATGGATAACCTTACACTCATCTAGAAAAGGTTTGGTTTTTAATATCATTATAATCATGCTCCTTTTTTTTTTTTGCTATATCACGAAGGACAAATTACGTAAAACCATCTGACCTATAGGCCTTTTTACACTTCAATACAACTACTTTTTCCGGTCACAAATTCTAATATGACCTTTGTGCGATTTATAAGTGGATCCGGCCACTTTTCCCGTAAAAAATGCACGTGACATGGACACACCTCACAAATTACTTCAATTTAGGGATTTTTAACTGTTTTTTTAATCTAATTCATTATTTATTATTTACTAAATTATAAATTAAACACATTCCCCATTATTTCTGAAGAAAAAAAAAATAATCTAAATTAGAAATTAAACTATTTCCCATTAAATTATAAAAAGAAAAAAAAAGAAAAATGAAAATAACATAAAGTTAAAAAAATATTTCTGAATTATAAAATATATAATAATATCAAAAACAATTATGAGATTATATAAAATATTTAAAAATCCTCAGTTTTAGACTAAAAAATCACAATTTTATCTATAAATTAATTTTTAAAATAGATATTGTTTGAAAAAATATGAAAATTATTCTTTTATTTTCAATATCTGTGTAAAATAGTTTAATAAAATATATAATATACAAAAATAGTTTCCCCTAGTCCCCCACCCCCAAAAATAAGATTTGGGGGTATTTTCTAATCTATCTTCCGATTTCTTCATCGACGGCGACTCCCTCAAATTTGGCGGTGGCGGCGCGCGGTTGGGAGGTTCGGGGTGGGGGCTCTAGGGGCTGGGTTAGATTCGGGACGGGAGTGTCGGGGGTTCGGGGATGGGATTGTGGGTTGAAGGTAGAGGAAAATGAGGAAGATGAAGTTTTATTATGTTTTTTTTTTCTTTTTCCTTTTTATAATGTATTTATTTAAAGATGTGTTATAATTAGTAAATAATAAAGGGTTAATATAAAATTACACACTAAACTTTGCACGTTTTTTTCTGTTTTAACTTAAACTTTATTTTGTATCAAGTAGCACCCTAAAGTCCACGAATTCGTCACTCTGCAACCTCCGGCAATAATTTCCGGCGAGAAAAAAAAAATTGTTGAAAAAATCAGAAAATTATTTTTTAAATTCTAAAATTCCTTTAAAATATTAAAAAAATAACTAAAGAATGTTTGAATTATTATAAAAATTATTTTTTGTAAAAAAATTTAAAAAAATCTGACGAGAAAAATAAAAATATTATTAATTTTTTTTTCAAAATTATGAAATAATTAAAAAAATATAAAAGTACTTATATATATAATAATTCATCGATACTATTTGAAATTATCTATAAAATATTAGAACTACTTTAGAAGACTTTTAATTTTCTTAAATAAGTTTAAAATAATTTATAAATAACATAAAAATATTTAAAAGCCCAATTTTTTTTTTAAATATTTAATTTCATGAAATAATCATAACAAAATAAGATGTCTTGATTTCTTCTATTCTTTGGCATCAAAGATTTATTCATTTCAACATTAGAGTACTCATAAAATTTATTATTTATTAAAAATAGTGTGACATGTACTACAAAAAAGCTCAACGACAACGGTTCCTAACCGTTGTGTAATTATTTTTTAACCGTTGTTATAGATGGCGTAGTCGTAGAGACCCTATCTATAACAATGGTTCATAACCGTTGTTGTTGGATCATATGACAACGGCTAGTCACCGTTGTTGTAGGTCGAGCATCTACGACAACGACATCTACAACAACATTAGCTAAATTCCTTTAACGGTCATTAACCGTCGTTGATTAGACACAACAAAAATGGTTTTCAATCGTTGTTGTTGATATACCACCTACGACAATAGTGCCTTTAACAACAGTGGTTTAGACTCTTTAACAACGACCATGAACCGTTGTCTGTAATAATTAGGACAACGGATTCCAAGAACCTACGACAACGTGCCAACTCGTTGTCTTAAATAGTCTCACAACAGCAAGGTATAATATATGACGACGGTCTTAAACCGTTGTCATTGAAGTTTGTAAAAAAAATTTAAACCCGTAAGTTTTTTGGAAAATATATATTTAAATTAATCTAGATTTAATGTATCATCATATACACCACGCTTTCATCATAAACTTAAATAAAATAACAACTTAATATTAATTGTGAAATTATTTCAAATATTCCAAAACAATAATCAAACATCCTTACGACTAAATCTAAAGAGTTAATAATCTAAACATTACATATAATAAACTAGTACTGAAATTACAAATTAAAACAGTCAAGCATCTAGGTCGGCTATAATGATGATCTGAATTACTACGTCTAAAGCATATGCGGTCACCTTATCCAAGTCTCAATTGTCACCACATACCGTTTTCAACAATCCTGCCCAAATTGCAAAAATAAATAGATTATAAAAGTTGAAAAAATAATTAATGAAATACACACCAAGCAATAACGATATAGTCCAACATTCACTTACTTCAAGAACATATACATATATATTTCGATTCAAATACAAAGACACAAACATTCTCAAATGATAGATAAGCTAATTATCATCATTGCACAAAAACTAAAAAGTAAGTAATTAATCATCAATAGATATTGACATGCACAATCAGCAGCACAAAAATAAACACATGCATAATTGTAATCAAATTAAGAAGTCAAGGAAGAATTGAATATCTTTACAAACGATAATAGCATAATACGTACTAATGCATGAATCCATAAAATTTAAAATACAAACAAACAAAAAATGTGACCCCAGAAGCCAAATGAATAAACAAATACACCACCAACCTTTCTTATGGACACTCAAATTGCAAACAAACAGGTTAAATTTAGAACATTATTATAAATATACGTCATAAATTCAGGAATCAACCTACTAACCCACTTTATTTTTACACGAACAAATAAAATACAAACCCTCTCTGGTCCCACTTATTCAATTAAATAAAAGAACAACCGCACACGATAAGTTCTTATTACCTGTCTACACATTTAAGTTATGTTGAACGCAATTCGCCCACTCGGAGCACACATCTTCTATGTATGACTTTGTATAGACAACTTCTGAGAACTACAATGCAAATATATTTTTTACTATTTACCAGACCAATAAATTAAGAC
>JAUEKW010135321.1:0-10220 GCA_032274785.1 Ajuga reptans
TTCAACTCCATCAACATTTATTTATTATTATGTAATTATTGAATAAAGAAAAATGAATTGAATCATATTTGACAAACTAGTTTTTAAATTAAGCTTTAATTTAAAATAGAAAACAAATACACACACGCACAATTGTCCGAAGGGTCGAATTAGGGCCGTAAATGAGTTACATCGAGTCAAATGTACCATTTTTTAAGTTTGTTTGAAATATTATCTAACTTATAATGTTATGTTTAGCTTGTTTGATTATTAATTGAATTGAGCTTGAACAAGCTTTAATATAGCCAAACACGAGTCAAGCTCAAGTAGTTTGATATTTTTACACTTATTTTAACATTTTTCCCTTATCAAACTCAAGTCGAGTTTTAGATATTATCAAAAGTAAATGTATGTTCAAGCTTGTTTGATATTTTTAATCGTTCAGACGAGCTTTAACGAATCGATCTTGAATGAGTATCAAACAGCTCGATTTGATTCACAGCCCTAAGCCAGACAAGTGCAAAATAGAAAGTGGAGAAAAACTGTATTTAGAGTCAGCCAGATGTAGAAGACAAATATGAATACTTGTGGTCAATAGTTGTTAAAGTAGACAACTCAACTGGAAAGTTGCTTACATGATAATCAACCCAACCTAAATACGTAATCAGTGACTATAATTTGTTCTTTTTCCTGGTGGTAGTGGTTAGAGGTGGAAGATTGTAGTTCAATTATTTCTTATTTAAGAAATTACGTATTTAAACACCGATATTAGTAAAACATAATTGTCATTGAGGTCATATTATACTATAGCAAGAGCAAATTCTTGTTTCACAATGAAAATATTATACAAAAATCAAGGGGAATGGTTCACCAACTACCCTCATCTACCACTAGAAAACACAGGCAGATTATTTAGTTAGCAAACAGGTTTTGTTGATCCAAAGTTAGTACAAATCGAATACAGATCGGAACGTATACATGTTGACATAACAACAAAAGAGAAATGTACTAGGAGCAGGATGCGAAGTGACGATCTTGTACTTGTGAAACACTAAAAGACCATTGTTTTGGTATAATAAGATATACAACATTTAAAGGGGGTAACAAAATGGATCAAATACTTCTCCAACTTGCTGAGATATCTTATAAATAGACATTTTCTCAGAAGCTGCTTTGTGATAATTAAAAACTCGGAGTTCATAGTTAGAAAGTCAGACCTCAAATTTCTTCATCTGAACTAATGAAATCTAACTCGATCATCTTCTCACCACCTTTCTTGGTAGCTAGCCCTGTGGCTTTCTGCTGATCTGTTTTCAATTTTTTTGCATCTGGTTCTTTATTCGGTCTGAACCTGGGGAACCAAGCATGGAGAATTTTCAGTATGGAAGCACAAAAACGGAGAAAAAATAAATAGGAAATAAGATTGACAAATTCTACACCACCTGTTATCTGGTTTACTCATTTTCAGATGTGGAAGATTAGCTGTTTTATTTGTTACTTTAGGGTCCATTTTCCCTGTAATTCAAGTACATTTTGCCAATGATAAGATTATGAAGGGACATAACTATGATTAGTGTACAAGCAACCACAGTCTACCTGTAAGGTGATTCAGAAACCGTATTCCTTGAGAATGAATGTTTGTCGTCACTTTGTCTGCATTGCTGTAAGAATGTAAGTTGAGACTGAGATTTAGCAACTGCTAAATGAATTTTTTTGCAGTATATTTAGCTAAACTGACACAAACTGCCCTTTGAGTATTGTCTCTTTGCAAATTAAGGAAGATACTCTTTCAGCATTGCATTTAACAATTAACATTACACAAGCAAGGGACTAAAGTTAAAAATGAAAAAAAGATACATAAACATGAAGTGTTTCGAATTGCTCGTAGACGCCCACATATCGTTAAAGATCTATGGTGGCGAATAATGTGATGAAGAATCTAAAAAATGAGAGAATGGCTCTGCATTTCATAAGGGACAAAATTGAATAACTTCAAACTGACCTTAATGCCTTCTTTAATGCTTCCACAGATAATAATTTCACGGGCTGCTTGGACTTTGTCAAGCTTGTTCTGTTATCTGTGGGTTTAACCGCATATATGCCTTCTGACTTGAGATAATTTCTGAAGCCCGTCTTTAAATTCCTGACAGATGAAACTCAATAGTTAGATAACAAGAACTAAATGACAAGTATCCTATCGTGCCTCAAACATTGACTATAGTCACCTACCCTCCTTTGAGCTCAGTCCTTATGGAGGTATAATTCTTCGATGCATTCTTTAAGAACATAGAAAATAACGAGTTAGTGTACCTTCACTCGGAAAGCGACTAAGGCAGATTAATAGTCATATATATTAGCTGTACCTGTGAATGGTAGCTGCAATATTTTCTACGCCGCCTGCACACGGAAAAATAAAGTATTGGTTGGTACTTTTTAACTTAGTTATCAAACAAAATACTTCGGAAAGGCATTAGCAAATAAATACACAGTAACCAAGAAAGCCAAGTTGGAAAAAAGTCACTCATATTCCAAAATTTAATTGTATTTAAGCTTTCACAAATCTGAGTCTGGGAACTTAAGCTTTTTCATTATACATGATCTCTAAATGAACAAATTGCTTCTCCATATCAAATTAAGATATGCTGGCTGGAACCTGGGAATACACTCTACAATCAAAAGAATTAAAAGAAGGCGTCGTAGAAAGTTCTCTTATTCTCCATAAGCATTAGCAAAAGATCTGGGTCAAACATGACCACCCTAAAATCACAAAATAGTTTCTTTCTTCAAAGCAAAGTAAAAATATACTGGAACTGAGGTGAAGTCCATCACCTTGTTTGATAGTCAATAATGACAAATGAAAGAATCAAATCAGCAAAGGAATTATTTTTGTGTTAATTACTATAAACATATTATTGTTTATAGAATAATATAGGCTACTTCATTCACATGATCATAAAATATGCAAACGAGATGGTCTAGCACTTGTTGATGACTGTTGTGCAAGATCCATCCTTTCCTTTTCCCTGACAAAACCCCATATCTGCTGCAGTGCCTAGCTTTAATATATGCTTAGCAGCAAAAACACTCAATGAAAATCCTTTTCCCTGAAACAAAGGTGTAGGAGAAGTTAGAAATCCGATAAACTTACATGTATCCTAACAATACATTACACAATATCGAATTTCATACATTGTTATCTTTGCGGACACTGCAATTGAACAGCACAAAGATGGTCCCAATCTTCTCCTCACGAGTTTTCTGGTAAGCATCGCCAAACAAGAAAACAGATATAGTCTCTTCCTCTAAGCATCCTAGTTTCCAGATTACGAAATGCTTTCCTATAGAACTCATCTTTGGAGCCCCTATTTCTGATAAAACTCCAATAGTAGCCCAACATCCAGAGAGAGTATCTCCCTTTAGCAAAGTCCTAAAATTCACGAGAGTTCCACTGTCAATGGCTGTATTCAGTAGCAGTAAGTGAAAATTCAGTTTCTTTTCAAGTAGCATACTTTATATTGGGTAACTGAACAAATCTTATATCTGATAAATGGTTGCTCAACTCTACACGCGATAACAGTGGCCTCCTAAAACAAAATGAATAAACATTAATCAACCAAAAATATATACAGAAAATAGCACAAACACGAGAGCAATCTACAAGTTATTTAACATAGGATTGTTAATGTACAAATTCGCCAAAAAAATCAACACAAAAAAAAAACTCCCTTGTACCAATCTCAATCTTTGACCATGTCTTAAATGGGAAGATTGAGAACTCGAGGGAAAATCAAATATGTGTTTGAAGAAATGCTAATTCTCAGATTTTGTGACCTATGAGTCAACAGCATTACAAACATTACAAAAATCATTTAACCTCATTCTCGACCACACACTTCTTGTGGTACCAATTACAGCAGCGAATCAATCAGGATTACACATTGACAAAAAAGATATACACTCAGAATAAAAATTAATGAATTCATTCTTCAGAAACACACTGGCATCATCAAGTAATACTGGTACAGATATCAAGTAAAATGTAAACGTACTGGATCCGCAGTCCTGAAAACTTGTCAACCTCGACGTCTTTGGAACTCTTTCCTTGCTCAGAGTTATAAGATCTCTTGGCACTTTTAGAATCATAATCAAGGCAATCTTCCACGACATCTCGAAAAGCCGACAAGTCGACAGGTCCCGTTCGCTTTGGCACTCCATCATCTGATAGGTACCCTATATGCGAATCCGTACACAAACGCAGTAAATTAAATCGCCATAAATTTGCATTGCCATGAAAAAGATAAAAGGGAACGTAGTTAGATATACTAGGAATTTGATGAATCTCACTTATAGAACTTTTCACCTAATAACGATTCGAAGAAAGCTTCTGCTTCAATTACAATTTCATTGAATCGAACAGTTTTGGAGGTGGTAATGCGGTACCTGAAGGAGAAGCAGGTGGCGTTTCGAGAACACGATCCTCAAGGGAGAGCAGAAGATCGAGGTCGTCTTGGTGGTTGGATTTCGCCATTTTTTCTTCAGCTGAGTTAACGTTGTATGCTTTGTTCGATTGCTGTATGAGTTGACAAGAAAATCTGGACTGTTTACAGTACTAGGGTTTGGTCTGGCTTGTTTGTTGGAGGGAGAAATTGAATTTTTAGGAGGGAAATGAACAATGAAATATCCGCACGGGATTGGGATTTTTTTTTTTTGCTGAACATTTTATTACTTTCATATAAATAATACTAGTATAACTAGAACTCTCTCATTGTGCGATACACGAATTGTAAATGTATCACAAATATATAATAAAAATAATATATTAATTTGGTAATATTATACTACGAAATTAATCATATGCTTACCGGTGGACACCAATTTCTATGCCCACCGCTTATTTGGCAGCGCACCATAATTTAATTGATATGATGAAGATACGTGTATTTTTAGTATTTATGGTAACATGATCATGATCCGATTATTGTGTTATGAAGCTGTTAAATTATGAGAAACTAATCCCTGATTGTATCTTATCAAACTACGAAATTAAGAAAATAAATCGGTGATTATATGTTGTCAAATGCTAAATTAAATGAGCTTAATATTATGTGCATGCCATTTTTAAAATATTTAGAAGATAATTTAGGTAAACATTTTTAATGACCGAAAATTCGTCGAGATTTGTGGTTAGCAGAATCTTACCATAAAATTTTGTATTCCTGATTAGCTGAAATTTGTGATTATCAGAATCTTACCATAAATTCAACCGGTATATACTGGAAGAATATTTTATAAATATCAACAAATTAGCAGAAGATTTAGCATTCCAAATATTGATATCAAAATATTAGCTAAATTTTGAGTATTAGTAGAATCTTTCCATAAAATTAATATTTCTAGATTAAGTAAGTGGGTTTTGGCGGGAAAATATAGAAATTACTATTTATAGACGGTTTCATTATATTATTAAGTAAGATACCGTATAATACACGGGATTTATATATAAAATATTTTTTTTAAGTTTTTTGGAAATTTAAAGGTAGGACTATTAATTTCCACAAATATTAACAAAATTAGTTTAACAATAAAACATAATTTAAAAATAATTTTGATATGTACACACATTATGTGATTGAAAGAGCTTTATGATGACACAATAGATTTGCAACGAAATATGTACGAAAAAAAAAGTAATACGTGACTATGTGACAGTATTATAATTTTCAGAATAATTTTGACATCTAAATAAAGAAGTACGGTATTTATGATGAGTTTGGGTGACTCCCAATAATTCAGAAATTAAGATTACGGTTTTCAATTGGGTGTAGCAGTTTTTCTTCAATTTAGGAGTAGATATGGAGTTCCCGTATTTGTAGGTTCGGCTGTTTTGACTTTTATGTTGATGTTGATGGGCACATTTAAAAAAAATATATATATATATATAGAATTCAACGAATTAAGTAATAAATATCTGAATCATCAACATGAAATATTGTGGAACTGCCACGTATCTCTAGCGATCCTTCTTTTAGCAAATTAAAGATTACTATTTTTTTAGAGGTATGTATTATTCTTCTGCTGTGACATATTTCAACACGACGCTATGGATTTTTCAACACCATAAAAAAGTTGATTGTATTCCCATATAGTTCCAACTTCTCAAAAAATCTAGAGGTGTTCACAAACCCTTTTATGGATTAAATTCACTTCTTTTTTAAAAATAGAAGTGCTTTTAAGGTGATATCAATTTTTTAGGGCTCTGTTTGCTTTAGAGTGTATTTAATTTAGACTTAACTGGGTTCGGTCCAATTCCAAGTATTCGAATTTAAACGAGCATAAAATTAATTTGTTGAATCATTTTTAAACTAAAAGGCACACCAAACGTTTGCCTCAAGTTAATATTGGGCTTTTTGTTACTAATAAATGGCTAAAACATGATTATTTTACACAATTTTATTTCATCAGTCTATCTTATTCACATGCACAACACATTCTGTATTTTTAATAATTAAAAAGGAAAAGTCAGAGGATCCTTGGATGACTCTTGGCCAAGAAAATACAGTTCCAACAAAATAGCATAGCAGACAATTTGGATCTGAACTCACACCGCAAAAGAACTGTCCAAAAATAGACACCAACTTACAAAACAAAGTCAAAAGCAACCATAATCCGAACCCAACTCCTATGCCTAATCTTCAGTACTTGGTCTCACTCTCCTCTACATAAATAGAAATACAAGTTTTTTCTTGTCTCTATTGATCCTTTGTCTTATAAACACATTTAACTTCAAGAATCATAACTAGATACAGTGAAAGAATTGTTAGTGAAATCCAAAGAAAATGTCTCAACATAGCAGGATTCTGTTGTTAGTCCTCTTGTCATTACTTATGGCAAGAGCCTATGGCCAGAAGAAGAAGAAGGACCAGCCAGTCGTGACGTACGATAGCCGGTCGATTATCATCAACGGGAGCAGAGAGCTTCTCTTCTCTGGCTCGATCCATTACCCGCGTAGCACTCCTGATGTAAGCAATGTATTTGATCCCTTCAAATGTAGCACATTCTTGACATATTTCTGTCATTTTGTTGGCAGATGTGGCCTGATCTCATCAAGAATGCTAAAGAAGGAGGTCTAAATTTGATACAAACTTATGTTTTCTGGAACATTCACGAGCCCGTTCAAGGCCAGGTACAACTCTCGAAAAACTATCAATTATATAACTCATGAAGTTAAAATTTTAACTTTTTTTATTTTGACTAATAAACGATGCATTTTTGAAATAAGACTCTCAGTCTGAGATGGAGGGAGTATTACAGTTAAAAAAGTATAGATTTTGATCCTGCATTTTTCTTGTTCTTGCAGTTCAATTTTGAAGGGAATTATGACTTGCTGAGATTCATCAAAATGCTTGGGGACAATGGTTTATGGGTGACCCTTAGAATTGGACCTTACATTGAGGCAGAATGGAATCTGGGGTACTTACATAGTTACCTTTAAAACTTTAGTTCTCATTTGTACCTTGTCTTATTTTGTTTGTACATTTACTTTGACAGGGGATTTCCATACTGGTTGAAGGAAGTTCCTGACATCGTATTCCGTTCTTACAACGAACCTTTCATGGTAACCGTCTTAAACCGTCAGATTCTTCGCTCTTTTCTTGTAACGAAACAAAAAATCTAACTGGTGTTGCTTTCGTGATGCAGTCTCACATGAAACGATATGCCGAAAACATTATTAGCATGGTAAAGAAAGAGAAGCTATTTGCAGATCAAGGAGGTCCCATTATCATGGCACAAGTACGTTTTTATTGTTCTTTCAATTATGATCAGATAATTAAGTTTGTTTGAGATCTTGACAGTTGATTGTAATGTAGATCGAAAATGAGTACAACAACGTGCAACTCGCGTATAGGGATTTAGGTAAGAAGTATGTGAGATGGGCAGCAGACATGGCTGTTAGTCTATATAACGGCGTCCCATGGGTCATGTGCAAGCAAAAGGATGCCCCTCAGACAGTTGTAAGTTCTGCTTCTTCGTTTTGTCATGTTACAAAGTCGATAATTTCGTGTTGTGATGGATGAATTTGTGGGATGTACTTTTCAGATCAGTACTTGCAATGGAAGACAGTGTGGAGACACTTTCCCTGGTCCAAATGGCCCCGATAAGCCTTCTCTTTGGACCGAAAATTGGACAGCACAGTAAGTAGATGCTAATGTTATCTCCTTTGGTCCTTTTTTTATAACGGATGCGTACTGAATAGAAAATATTGTGCAATGCAGGTACAGAGTGTTCGGTGACTCCCCATCACAGCGAGCTGCAGAAGATATCGCGTTTTCTGTAGCTCGATTCTTTGCAAGAAACGGTACTCTCAACAACTACTACATGGTATGATCACTCTATAACCTTAGACAATAATTTCTTGTTCTTGTTTGGACAAAAAGCTCATCCATCACTTTCTGTAGTACCACGGCGGAACAAACTTTGGCAGAACGTCTTCATCTTTCGTGACAACTCGTTACTACGATGAAGCTCCGTTAGATGAATATGGTACCTAATCTTCACAAGAATCTCATAATTTCATCTGAAGATAGTTTTTTTAGTACAAGTGATGGGTTGTTTTTCTGATTGTTTAAGGTTTGAGGAGGGACCCTAAGTTTGGACACTTAAGAGACTTGCACAAGGCTTTGAGATTGAGCAAGAAGCCATTGCTTTGGGGTACTCAATTTGTCACTAAAATCAATAAAGATTTAGAGGTAAAAATACAGACCTATTTCTTAACACAGCAAAGATTCTTACATTACATAAGTTAATTGTTAATCCGGATCGTCCGAAATGCCCATTAACAAGTGCTCAGGGTGGGTAGAGGAGCGGGACTGTCTTGATATTACGACTAATTTTATTTTATTTTGTGATTACAGGTTACTACTTATGAGCAGCCTGGGACTAACATTTGTGTTGCATTTTTGACGAACAATAATACAAGGGAAGATTCATCTATTAACTTCAGGGGTGTGGATTATTTCCTACCTGCTAAATCCATCAGCATCCTGCCTGACTGTAAAACAGTAGTTTACAACACTCAAACGGTAAAAATAACAAGAATTACTCATCTGTCTGAAAAGGAGCATTATTGGACTAATATGAATCATGTCTTAAATCACTACAGGTTGTTTCACAGCATAGTTCTAGAAACTTCGTTGTTGCAGAGGAATCAAAGATTACCAAATGGGAAATGTTCAAAGAAAAAATTCCCACAATTCATGATTTGACCATAAAGAGCAAGGCACCAAAGGAACTTTACAACCTTAACAAAGACACCACAGATTATGCTTGGTACAGCACCAGGTATACTCCCTTCGTCCTCAATAAAAAATCGAAATTTTTAGTTTCACAAATTAGTTACATTTGTTGTTGTTGTTGTTGTTTTGCAGCCTTAACGTCGATAAGCGGGACTTGCCAATGCGCTCGGACATTCTTCCAGTCTTGCAGATTGCAAGTCTTGGCCATGCCTTGGTTGCATTTGTCAATGGAGAATACGTAGGTAAGTACTAAATAAACCAGAACCAATAAATATTAAAGGGTGTGCCTATTAACACCCCCAACAATTTAAACATGTTCAGCTGGTGTGATCGAACACTTTTTACGTACATATTTCCAGGTTTTGGGCATGGAAGCAACGTAGAAAAGAGCCACGTTTTCAAGAAATCTATCGTTCTAAATCCTGGAATTAACCACATAACACTTTTGGCAATGACAGTTGGTTTACCTGTAAGTTGGTTCTTTTTTGTTGTTATTTCTTCCTTAATCTAAGTGATCAACTACAATTAAAAGAAACATTAATTTTTTGCCAAATACAGAATAGTGGAGCCTATATGGAGAAAAGATTTGCTGGGCCAAAAGTAATCACTCTTGAAGGTTTGATGTCTGGAAATCTTGATATTAGCTATAACCACTGGGGCCATCAGGTAACACAAAAAATCTATCAATGTCTATCAAACTTTTTCATAATCTTGATCTTTAAAACAATATTATGTTGTAAATTAAATATGCAGGTTGGCTTAAATGGCGAAAAGATGCAACTGTATACAGAAGAAGGCTCCAAGAAAGTCAAATGGACTCCCTACTCAGGAAATCCTGGGGCAGCTACTTGGTACAAGGTAATAATCCCCACACTAGTCGAGACCTAGGCGAGATTAAATAGGGTCTAGGAGGAATTAAGGGGGAACGAGTTAGCAAAAAAATATAGG
>JAUEKW010135332.1:0-11641 GCA_032274785.1 Ajuga reptans
ATTAAGGATAAAATGAGAATTAATGTGGTGTCTTAAGAAAAATAGGAGTAATTAAATAATTTATATGTGGTGTCTTTAGTAAAAGTGGTATACTTAGAAATATTTGTGGTGGCATTAGTTGCCGCCATTAACTAATGAATATGTATATTTGTTTATAGTTTTATCTAAAATTCTGGACAACACAACAATGTTATAACACAGAGAAATTGTAAACGATAAATTAAATCAAACACGCTCCCTCCTCGAGCTTTTTGCAATTGATAATACCAGAAATAGGTTACATATTACAATAAGACTCCCTCTCTTATCGCTAACCTACTTTCCTATCAACTAGGCTCGGCAACTCCCGTCGACTTTGTTGACTCTGACGTGGCACACCACCACTGGTCAAGAACAGGATCTCCTGAACCTGTTTCGAGACTCCTTCTCCTGAATTCGTCTCTGAACTACGACAGTGTTGTAATACTGCTATCTCACCAAACCTAACTTTGATCGAGGTATACAAAATCTCACAACTATCAAACTATAAAAATATATAACTTAGAATACAAAGTTTGCTCTCACCTGAAACACTAAACAACTCGACAAGAATAATGAGACTAGGTCTTAATATTTATAGGCTCCAATTCGATCTCCTATTGGACATAGGAAGTCTTCCGCCAATCAAATACGCATTCTCCTAGATTTATGCGCCTTCTTCCTCATCCAAAATATCTTCGGGTCCTCCCCTAGATATTTATTCGATCTTCTTGGTTTGGATAAGTGAGAGATTGATATCTTCTTGATATCTTCTTGATATTGATTTATCCTATACAAAATAAGATATATTAAATTTCTAAAATATCAAAATATATTTCGAAATAATATATTTTACAATCTCCCTTTTTGAAATTTTATTAAAAAATTATAATTAAAGCCAAGAAAAAAAATACCAAAACAACTTAACACAAGACTTCCCTGTAGCAACTCACCCTTAATACCTGCGTAATAGTCAAAGCAAACATACCAGCCAATGCACATCAACTTTCCAATTTTGCCAAAAGTAAATGTCTACGTACCATCACAAAAGCAAATATTCAAAATATACACAAGCCAAAAAAAATATTGTTCACCATATCCATTCACCCAAAGAAAAATCATAGAAAGAGCAATCAACTAAAAGCTATCATCCAGGACTTCAAACTCCCCCTCGGAAACTGCTTTAGTTTTCCCTTTGCCACTGCCCACTGGCCACGTTTTTTGTCTTTTTCAACTTTGTCGGAGGTTTTTTGGATGACTCCCCCTTGGTAGACAAAGTTTTCACATGGCGAAGAAGGCGACGGTGGAACTTCTTGAGAGTGACCATGGCAGCCTCAACTTGCTCAATATACCCAAGGTTTAAACGAATGAGCTCGGCAAGCGTAGACGGGAGCACTGTCGGAACGGATGGAGAGGCAAACGAGGGTAAAGGTCCGGCAACCGCAAGGGCAGAAACACGTTGAGTATTTTGACAAAGATGCTCATTGAATCGGACGATGACAACTGGGAGATGGGGGTCTCGTGGGGAAACACGACAACCTGATGATGCTGAAGAATGGCAGAAATCATGGCAGTAAAGCACAAATGGGAGCCCCTCGTAGTAGACTCGGCATGTTTCAAGATATATAAATGTGCAACAACCCCAAAGTCAATCGGAAGACCCTTACCAATAAGATATAGAAATTAGGCCTGAGGAAGCATGACAGCCGATTTGCTAGTGGTCGGGGTCTAGTTGATGATGCCAATTTTATGCAGGTCGGCATAGGGCAAAACAAGGTCACTAGCATCGAGACAGTCCGGCCAAACAGTGAACGTGCCCCGAGTTAGTGTAGCAACCACAGTGTCGGGAGGGGTAGAAGCTAAGAAACAATCAGGTAGACTCGGAGTACCTAGAAATTGATTAATAATGGCAGGGGAGAAGGGAACAATTTGATTGTTAACAAAAACCTGACCAAATTTAGCACTGTTCACATCACCAAACGTACGAAGCAAATTAGCATAGAACTGATAAACTAGACGGGAGTAATATGGACGGGAAAGAGATAAAGTAAGACCCAACCCAAGTTTATCAACCAACTCCAACACACCACAACCCGAAAAACTATCAATATCAACAACAGCCTCCTGATGAAACACAAAGTTACGTATGACATTAAACAAAGCAGCAGAAAAGCCATAGTAAAAGAAAGTGCCGAATGCAAACCGAGTATCATACGGGGCAGTCTCAACATCCTCGGGAAGCGAGGAGCGGCCGGATTGAGTGGGAGGCGGGGATTCCTCGGAGGCAGCAGAATCGTCGGTGATGTCAATCGAAATAGGGTCTAGAGTGGTGGCCGGGGGAAAAGCAGGGCTCCGAATCTGAGAAGAGCGCCGTAGGCGACTACGTGTCGGCGGCGGAGAGGGAGACCTATTTTGTGGAGGGGAGAGGGAAGGTTGCGGCATTGCGAAGGTTGGCCGAGTTGCAGGGATTGAGCACGAGGGGGGAGGCGGCGACGCCATGGGAGAAGCGTGAGTAGGCGGCGGCCGAGTTTTAGACGGTGGAGGTGGTGGACATGGGGTGGAAGGTGGCGGTTGTGATGAGGGAATGGAAGAGGAAGGTTAGGCCCATCGCTGAGAAGACATGCCGGCCGGGGAAACAAGGGCCTTTGGCCGAGAAGGAATAGAGGGTCTTGGTGCTAGCGGAGGCAGGATCGTCGACGGAGGAGGCGGCGAACTCGACCTGTGGGAAGAGGAAGCGTCATCGTTGGTGACGCCAATAGACTAAAGTGGAGGAGCAGCGGAGGCGGTGGCCGCAGTGGCGCGGTGGCGCTTGGGCGGATTCTTAGTCTTGGCCATGGTGTTTAGTGTACAACGGTTGAAGGGGGTGGTGGGGTAGGGTTTTGAGTGTTTGTATGTGTGAGAGTGTGTGTGGGAGTTACTGTAGTAAAATTGGGAGGGGGTGAGATAGGGTAAAAATGAATTAGGGCAGATTTTGCCAATTTTGGGCCGAGAGGGTGACAGGGGCAGTTTCGGCCAAGTTGGGCCGATGGAAAGGTGGGCCATTTTCAGCAAATTTGGATTAGGAAAAAATGAAAAAATGGGCCACTTTGGTCCGAAAAACAATTGGGCCTATCCGGTCCCAAAAAAATGGAGTTGGTCCA
Organism: Ajuga reptans; assembly: GCA_032274785.1. NCBI lineage: Eukaryota > Viridiplantae > Streptophyta > Magnoliopsida > Lamiales > Lamiaceae > Ajuga > Ajuga reptans. Next base: position 3,159 of record JAUEKW010135332.1, read on the forward strand.
ATTAATTGTGGAGAAAAGAAAGAAACAAAAGAAAAAAAATCAGGATGCATCCAGCGGAATTTTCAAAGGTCGACCCTTATATGAACACATGTCGGGGAAGCCACTAAAAAGAGCAATTTTACGCAAGACCATTTGGACTTTTAAGATCGAGATTTGAAACCCACACTTAGTTAATCTTGAAATGCGATGCTTAAAAAAAGAAAAAATATGAAACATAGATTACGAGCCCCTTAATTCGTAAGCAAGCAGAGAATTTGACATAGTTACAGATGAAATTCTACATCAAGTCACAAACTGGCACATTTTGATGTAGTGTTGTTTAGCTTTGTACGGAGGCATAAAAAGATAGAAGGGTTGTCTTATTTCTCCGACTTCTTTTTCACTCTCGTGGAGTAGCTCGCAAACCCCACGAGCCAGTACCGCACTAGAAAAACCCGGTGCGACGACCTCTTGGTTTCTCCTTATAACCTCTTTAGGAAAATGAGTGCTTTGTCAATGCTATAAATAGTCGAGCATTCTTAAAAAGACAGTGGTCGGTGGCTTTCACATATCACGCACTTTCTGTGTCAGTAGCTCTTTCCAATCGAGTAAATTGGTAGCTGATCTCAACATCATTTTGTGCCCGTAGCCCTTTCCGAAAAAAAAAACCAATGTGCCAGACGGACGAAAAAGAATGTTATGTTTTATGCCAAATTACCCTTTGAACTTGCCCCTTCATATGTGACATAGTAAATCATGAATCATGCATGTGTATGCCGAATGCAGAGCCTATGTTATAACATTATTATTTTTTTGTATTATTATTTTTTATTTACATGATGCAGAGCCCTAGTGATTTTGGGAGTATGTCAAATATCTGAAAGTCCAAGGCTTTGGTAAATATGTCCGCTAATTAATTTTCGGCATTGACATGGTTCATTGAAATGATTCATTCTTCTACTAATTCATGAATATAGTGATGCCTGATATCTATGTGCTTTGTGCAAGAATGTTGGACAAGGTTTTTGGTAATGTTAGTGGCGCTAGTGTTGTCACAATAGAGATGAACCGAGCTTACCTTCACACCATAGGCAGACAACATTTGTTTCATCCATTCAAGCTAAGTGCAACAACTACCAGTTTCTATGTATTCTGCTTCTGCGGTAGATAGGGATATTGAGTTATGTTCTTACTATGCCAAGAGATGATGTTGGTGCCAACAAAGAAACACCCGCCAGAGGTGCTTTTGCGATCGTCTACACTACCTGCCCAATCAGCGCCACTAAAACCTGCAAGACTCAGAGTAGTATCAAAGGAATACCAGAGACCAAAATTGCATGTTCCAGCAAGATAGCGAATGATAGGTTTTACCAATTTAAGATGTGACTCCTTAGCATTAGACTGATATCAAGCACATAGACCTACGCTGAAGCATATGTCGGACCTACTAGCTATCAGATAGAGCAAGCTGCCAATCATGCTACGATAACGACTTGGGTCGATAGATGCCCCATCGTCATCACGAGACAACTTATCAGTAGTTCCGATTGGGGTTTTCATAGGCTTGGAATTTTCGAGACCAAACTTTTTGATTAGGTTTCGAGTGTATTTACCCTGTGAAAGGAAGATGCCGTCCGGCATTTGTTTTATCTGAAGACCTAAGAAGTAAGCCAATTCCCCTACCATGCTCATTTCAAATTCAGTGGACATAATATGAACAAATTCGTCAACCAATCTTTTTGAGGTGGAACTAAAAACAATATCGTCCACATAAATTTGTGCGATAATAATGTGGTGACCCGGGTATTTGAAAAATAGGGTCTTGTCAGATCCTCCTCGTATATAACCCTTCTCAAGAAGCTAGTTCGTAAGTCTCTCATACCAAGCACGAGGTGCCTGTTTGAGACCGTACAAAGACTTTTTCAGTTTAAGAACATGATTAGGAAAGTCAGGATCAACGAATCCCTTAGGCTATTCTACATATGCAGTTTCTTTCAAAAAACCATTCAAGAAAGCACTTACATCCATTTGAAACAGTTTAAAATGTTTGAGATAGGCAAATGCATGAATATTATTAAAAGTCACCGGAAATGCATATGGTTCTCCGCAAACTTTTCGGAAAAGGAAAGGGTGTTGGAAAATAGATATTTGAATACAGAGGAGAAAAGAAATTTACATGACTCGAGTCTTCCCTTGAAAACAAACTTGTCTTTGTAGCTAGAACCAATCAATAGAACGAAATGAAATAATGGTAAGCCTAGGTAGGGCGACGAACATGGCTCAAGAGTGGTCTATACAAAGCCCTTCTCTAAAGAAATGCTACGCTCTGCATGTTACGAGATATGGAGCGTTCTAATCGAAGGCTTCGCAAGATCAGGATCAAAAAAGGGTGTACACGAGACCTCCGCACAGGCAACCAAGGCTGTGTCGAAAGAATGGACAAAAGGTGACCCGGATCCAGCTCCATAGGAGGCTGACGACGTTGAGTGATTTTGAAGATGTGTACATACTTTGGGCTTTCGTTTCGAGGTTTCTTGATACGGAATTTGTGGAGAAAGAAAGGTGGCGTTACACTGCTCTTAATCAGACTACTGTTGAGGTGTAGGAATTAGGGTTAAAATTCTTTTATTGATTCTTTTGTGTCAATTATTGATATGTTAATTTGAATTTATAATGGATTATTTGTCTTGGTTGTTCTTGTTTTTGGGGTTATGTTATTAATTATTATAACTGAAATGAAAACTTTAATAAGATTTTTTTATAGATGGTAGGTTGGGATAGGGGAATGTGAAAGATTTTGTCATGTTTGAACGACTGGCTCAATCATTCTGCAGATTTCAATGACTTTTTTTTTCTTTTTTTGGTAGAAGATTGCATTGACTTTCGATGCTCAGTAACAAGAATCCTGAGGAGAAATGTGTTTATATTATGTAGAGGGTTAATTACATAAATCAACTTGTACTATAACATCTATTCAAAGTCAGGCAATTTATGTCCAAAAGTTACCAAAAATTAGAAATATCACGTGAAACCTCACGTGCTCTGGCGGCGCTTACGTGTACTCCAGCTGGAAATTTTTTTGTGCCAACTAGGACAAGTTAATGGTCATATTTTGCCAAATCTGAAAAATTATTAAAATAAACATTAAATAAGAAAATTAAATCTAAAACTTATTTAATAATTTAAATCTAAATTCATCTTCTTTCCAACCTTCTTCCACACCTTCATCTTCTGGAGCAAATAGATTCAAAAACCTTCATCTTCTGGAGCAAATAGATTCAAAATCTAGAGCAAGTTCATGGAAATATTCAAGGTTTTGTTATTGTTATGAATTTAAGCACTATTACAACAAACAAATTCAGAATCTAGAGCAAATTCCAATTTGGTGATAAATATATCATAAAACTTAACTCTCAAGAAAAAAAATCGTATAATTTACCAATATTAAGAGTTCCAGATCCAAGTAGGTATCTCAAATTTTGGACGATAGAAATATACCATTCGTAACAAAAATTGCAACAAACTAAATAAAATTATTGTACCAATCATTTGTAGTAATTGAAACACATTCGTAACAAAAATTGCAACAAACCAAAAAATTAAAGTATCAATCATTTGCATTAAACAAAAAATAAAATAAAATATTTACTGTATAGAGAAGAAGAAGGTGGGGAAGAAGATGAAGGTGAGAGAAATTTTGTTGTACAGAGAAGATAAATTTGGGGAAGAAAAAGGTGGGGAAGAAGATGAATTTAGATTTAAATTATTAAGTAAGTTTCAGATTTAATTTTCTCATTTAACTTATCCGAGTTGGCACAAATAATACCCAGCTGGAGTCCACGTAGGCCGCCACGTAAGCACCGTCGTGACTTTTTGTGCCATTTTCTGATTTTTGGCAACTTTTGGGCAAAAATTGTTACATAGTGGGTACAAATTACCATGGTTAAACATGATGGGCATAATTGTGTCACTCCCCATAGCTAATTGACAACTTTTACAATTTTCTCTAAAACATTATTATTATATGACAAATATTTCTTATTTAGTACTTAATTGTTAGAGTTTTTAGTATATTATTAAATATAATATTATTGGCCAATGAGGTAACCAGATCAATCAGAACCAACTAAAGCATTATTAGTGTTCCGGAGTAGGGGTGGTTTCAAAATTTCTTTAGGAGTTACAATTTCATTTGTAGTCCCTTTTTTGCCTCCTTATATGAGAGCATTTGGCATTTTCTGTAGAGTTTTACAATTTCATTTGTAATCTCTCACGTCTCTAATATGGGAACAACATATTCATGTCAATGGTTTCTTTTAGATATCAAAATATATTTTGATGTCATTCCAGTGACAGTACGCTGTCCTGAGTAATAATCTAGCCAACAAGTTTTTTGAGAAAGTAATATCTGGTTGAGTGCATTGAGCTTAGTACAATAATGCACATATTTCACTTAAGTAGGAAATTTCATCTCCCAATAGCTCTTTGTCATTTCCTTTAGACGCAAATGGATCTTTCCTTATGTCCACACTTCAACCAATCATAGGAGTGCTAACAAATTATACTTTATCCATGTTAAATCACCTGATAATCTTTTGGATATATGCAACTGAGGAATTAGTATTCCACAAGCTCGATTTTCCAGTTCAAGACAATATCGAGTTTTTTCATGATTCTTTATCTCCAATTCGGATATCAAATGCCTCACAATTTCTCTTATTTAATTAAGACTATATAATATATCATTATCATCGACATAAATTGCTATAAATACAAAGTAAAACTAAGAAATTAGTGGATAAATTGCTAAATAATAGGCTTGGTAGAACGAGTAATGTGCCTTTAAAATAGTTAATAAGGCAGAGTGGGATGTTGGTCATGCTTCTAGTACTTTTGAAAACATTTACTGCGTTATACTAGTATTAGGACTGACACTGTACATTGTATAAGTTATTTTCCCATTTTGTGTTTCACTCGAAAGATATAATATCCTTATAATTTCTTAAATACAAATCATCATGACATTATTTAGATGTCTAAAGTTGTCTTACCAAAGTATGTATGAGTCAGTGCCCCAAAGTCCCTTGTTGGTAATAACATGAGTCTATGTACCAAAGTCCACTATGGGTAATAACATTCGGGTAGCAATTTGAATAGTGGTGAGGTACATATCACTTGATTGACTCATTAATTTTTCTAAGATGTTCTTTCTTCCGCATTCCTTAGAAGTATCATAATATGTTCAATTTCATTCCCACAGTTCATTTCTATATGATATTATTTGACATGAATATATTTTAACTTAACAATATTCTAGTAGCTCTTGGTGCATACAAAGCTTTTGCGACTTTAATCATTATGTCACTATGCATTTGGAATTTAGCAGTTTCTCACCCTTTTTAGTAATTGCGATGCAATGACAGACTAATCATTATAGTCACAGGGGAGTTTACAAGATCAATTGTCTCGTTATAACGAGTCATTATAAACATCAAGAAATGTATTTTTGTTAAATAGACAAAGTTCTTATTGCCATTTAAGATGCAATCAAGAGGATAACATTTGCTAAATGACCTCTCTATTTTATATAGTAAGTCTCTGTTCTTCGAAGTTCCTATATATATTGTAGGTAATTGCTCTAACAGTTATTATACAAATGTGTAGTATTTTCACACTTATAGCAAAGTTCATTACCAACTCATTTTCTTTTGTTTAGAGGGTTATAACACCTTGTTGTCATGATCACCATATCCATTTGGGGTAGACATATTGGAATAGCCTCTAGGGCTCCTATGTGTTTTACTTTATGGTGCAGTATTTCTACGTCTGTGGGCATTGACATATTTCTCCCTGCCCTTACTTTGGGTTCTTTCCACTATTCAGTTTACCATAGCTATGCTCGAAAATTTTCTATCCCAGCATGTTTGATGTTATTTTTATAGGAACACGTCCATGCCTCTTAGGTACAATTGCAACATGTTGATCCACTTATTGAATATTGTAATTCTTTTATTTTCATACTTTAGCATATACTAGTTCACTAGTATAAGCACTGAAGTATACTTTAGCATATATTGGTTCACTAGTATAAGCACCGAAGTAGAAAAAGTAAAGAGAGATTTTCTATATCATATCATCTTCTGTGATTTTCTTTACAGCGAAAGTATAATATCGTTTTTAGGCACATGTCCTTATTTATGTTATTGACCATTTTGTAGCCTTAGCAAGTGGATATCATTCCAGTGTAGAGTTCAACAAGTATCGTTTACCTAAAGAATACTCCTAGCGTAAACTAGGGTAAATGTGCTGCCTCAAATTTAGTAGGACCTTAACTTTGACTATGAGTTTGTCAGTCATTTCTTTATCTTTTGGGGTTGGTTGATTGATGTAATTGTGGAAGTGTAGTCTTTTCCAATTGTGGTACTCAATTCCTTACGAGACTAATATTTCAAATTTAGAACGAGTTGGTTAGTCATTTTCATGTGAATTAGATTTCAGGACCAGTGGTCACACATTTCTGATGCTTTGTGAAATTATAACGCAGTCTATTTATATGATTGGTAATGCCCATGAATTTTTATTATCATGGAAATATACAATTTATCAATCATAACTAAATTTGCAGGCAAAGCAACGATCAAATTCGTATAAAATCATGCAAATAAACTTATTTACAATTTCAAATTGCAAAATCTTCTAAGGCATAAATAATTGCTTCGTAACTTTCAACTCCATAATATATAGTAATTTATGTCGATGATAAGAGTAGTTAAAGAGATAAGAGGTCTCCACCGACTTGCTAAAACTAAGAAATTAGTGGATAAGTTAATTACATGAAATAATAATAAGAAATTTTAATAAGCATTTTTATCAAGAAAAAATTGGGCTTTTTAGCCGAAGCCCAAATTTTTACATGTTTTTTAGCCACCTATCTATATTACATGATTTAATGGTTCAGAGTTCATAATTCAATGATTCATAATTTAGGGTTCAAGATTCATATGCTCAGAGTTCACGATTCATATTGTAAAGTTTGATTTTGGAGTGAGACACGGTTGGGACATAGACACGGTTGGGACATGGTAAAAGTAGGTCAAAAGATCTGAACTCAGCCTTTGCAGGGATTTTTTTTATTATTTATTATCTTCCTTTCCTTTACCAGTAGTTTTACGTATACAGGGATGTGGACACTACTGTCCAACTCAGCAAATTTTTTAACATCGTGTGTGTCAATTGAACGAAAGGGTTTATTTGTCTTAAATTGAAAAGTTTCAGTGTCTATTTGTGCAATTAAAAAAAATAAAGTGTCAGATTAAACAAAAAAATAATTGAAAGGTTTATTTGTACTTGGGTGTATAGTTAAGGTGTCTATTTGTACCTTATCCCTAGTTAAAATACTAATTTTTAACTGTCATACTTTTCTAGAATTATTATGATATGTTTGGATTTTTTTATATAAAATAATTACTGATAACTCCAATTTTTTTAAGGATTAAACTATTTTATTTTCTTTTGAGAATATTAATATAATTTACTTTAAGCTTAATATCTTAATAATTTTTTGATTGTTTAAGTAATTTTTTTAAAGTAAAATTTGATAAAAATATATTCATTTGTTGGGTTTACACTTTACAATATAAAAGCGTAATCATATATATATATTAGTTAAAGTGATCTTGTAATTGAATTATTTTGCTTCTTTTTTGTGAAAATAAATATAATGTCAATACAAAAATAATAAACCGATTATTTCTTATTTTTGTACGACACAATAATCAAGTTTACCACACTTCTCATTCTAATATTGATAAATTTAATATATGTGACTTCCAAACAAATATTTACTAAAAATATTTTTAAGTTCTTTTCGTTCTTGTTCGAATATATAATTATATTATATTATTACAAATATTACAACTTGTGTAACACACTAGTCAAATACTAGGGACATGATAAATCGAATTTCAAAATTATATTTAAAAACATCAACTATATTAAATCATGCATTCAAATAATTGAATTAACAAAATTTATGAAAATGTAAATAGTACTCTGAACTCTGAACTTGCGATAATGCAAGATATTAAAAGTAAAATAAAAAATCTTTTAAAAACCAACATGTAGAATGTGACGTGAAATAAGGAAGAAAAATAATTGGACAATAAAATATTAATAGGTTAATTGATCAATATATTTCAATTTATACTCCTAAAATTATATACAAAAAAGTAATTTCATTAGACATTATTAAAATTTCATCTCTTGGATCACGCAGACGTACATATACCGTTGATAATTATATAATAGCGTAATTAATACAGGGTAAATAAGACCGATTCAATGATGTTACGTGATGTGATTCGACATAAGATAAAAGTAGCTAACTGGGAAAGTTCTATATTACCAAGGGGCATACTTGTTCTGGGCTGTGCCCATCCGGATGGGGGATGGCCCAGTCCCAAAACTATATTTGGACAAGGATGTAAAAGTTGGATGGCCCATCC